>CM056947.1:19802685-19904429 GCA_029856935.1 Cyclocarya paliurus | reverse complement strand
AAAAAATAAAATGGTATGTTTTTTTCTTCTCTAGAACTATGCCGTCCCCCCTTCAAAACTCTCCTCCAATGATATGCTTCTCTCGGTATAAAATAATAAACCCTAATATTTTCCTTATTTCCATATAAAAGAGCATAACTTTTAGGACTCAAATTGGTGGTCACGTATGCGCCTCTAAGAGTAAGAATTTAGACATCCTTATCACATATGAATTTGTAGCCCTTTAAGATTTGTTTCCAATGCATCAAGAATCACATCATTTTGCATGAGTGGAAAGTTATGATCAAAACACTATGGTATGTCCAGGTTGTCTCCTAGCGCGTTTTAGACTTAGACTTCTTGCAGTTTCCTTTTTTTTTTTGCGATTTGTTTCTTTTTTTCTTGATCCGAATTACTCTCAAGCCACCTTTTTTGAAGTTATCCTTTATTGATATATTTGGAAAGTTATCCCAACGTTGAAGTCTTCTCATGTTGAAGCATCCTTACTTTGCAAAAAGTCCACACTCTAACCACATTGAAAGTCACCCATGTTGAAAATGAAGAGTCCTTATTAATTGAAAGTCTTGCTCAATTCAAAAGTCATGCTTATTGAAAACTCTGGAAATTATTCCATTTCAAAAATTACTTAGAATTTGACTAGTTTTAGCTTTCTTTTATGGATTCTGAAATAAAACATAAAAAATGTGCTTAGGAGTATCCCAAAGGAAATAGAACTAAATTCAAAAATACAAATTAATTCCTATGATTTCTATTCACATTTTAGCATTCTAGTCCAATAATTGCATATTTAAAGTGCACTTTCATGCACTCATCACACTCTCAAACTTGCTTATTGCTAGTCCTTACCAATTTCTATGCAATAGAGATGAAAGAGACAAAAAAAATACAAAAATAGGCCACCAATTCGCATATCAAAACAATTTAAGGAATCCAATACCCAATTAAGATCAATCCCCCTATAGCAATTCACAGAGTGTGTGTGTGTTCTCCAAGACATAACCATCTTACCACTAATCTTGATACATGCAACATCAAGAATGTCTCAAGCAAAGGGTTCAATTCCATAACTCACTGGTATAAAAGTGAACAATCACAGGGAGATTTAGGTAATTATGAACAAGCAAACAAGCAAGTATTGATCTAACGATAAGAATACTAACAAATGAGAAATCAACCATTCTTTCCACAGGCTTACTTGGGATCAAAATTGTCAAAACAAAAAGTTGTAATGTGGCTTAGATTAGGCTATATGAACAAAAAGGAATGAAAGAAAAGGATCCAAAACTTCCAAGTACATTCCTAAGGATCTTATTAAACATCTTAATAACCACATCCCTCACTTGATGTACTCTTCAGCCTTTCAAATCATCGAATTAATGCCTCTTTTTCTTTTCTTTTTTCATTCTTTTTTTATAATTTGGTGAACAATTATATGTCACCCTAGTATTTTGCTATTTCCACCCAGCATTGGTATTTCTACCTTTGAAGGTAACTCACTTGAACAACTAGTAACTCGTGTTCTTCACTTTATTTTATTCCTTCGCAAAGAAAAGAATTTCACATCTAGTACGCACTTGGAAGTAAAAAGGATAGGAAAAACCAGTGTATATTTATACTCCAATGTGGGAGAGGTATGGGATAATATAAGTATATTGAAGAAAAAAAGGTATATGTTTCTTGGCTCAAAATTGGCTACTAGGGGTCTATAATTGAAAGGGTTGGCTTGAAAGGCTCAAACGTTAATCCTAAGTTGACCTTCATCATATCCCAAGTAATATCAGCCATCACACCACAAACCATGCAATGATATTTTTCAAAAGAAGTGCCCAATTCAAAAAAAAAAAAAAATCAATGAACGCTTAATCACAATTTTCAGCATTTGTTGGCTCTCAATCCTCTCCAAAAATCACACATAAATAGTTAAGCAAAAGAGTTCTCTAGATATAGGTGTCAAACCACCATCTTACCACAAAACTTGGATGATGCATTAGATATCTCTTGTGAATACCTCAATTCAACAAGATGACTATGCATGAAAATGAGCACACATGTGAAAGGATGTACGTGTGTGATGCTAATTAAAAAAAAAAAAAAATTATGTCACAAGTAAAAGTGTCACAAAGTTCCAACAAGCATTTGTAAATGCATAATTTGTATCACCCCTAACTTAAACAAAACATTGTCCTCAATGTTTAAGAATCAAAACTGAATGAATAGTAACTGAAGAGGGTAGAATACACCTGATGTGTGACGTGGGCAGTCCAGTAAGCATAAGAGATGGCAAAATGAAATGGCAAGATGACACTATCCTACAAACAAAAAACAAAGAAAACAACATCAAACAAATAGAAAGAAAATGAAGGGAAAGAAAACAAAACAAATAAAAAAATAAAAATAAAAACATTTATGCATGGTGGGGTGGAGGTTGATAGACCGGGTCTGCAAGTGGAATGTCTTCCGCTTCAGAAACCTGTCTATCAATAGGTATTTTTAAATGTTCATTTATTTTAAAGACTTGGCCATCCCTAGGGTCCTTTATTTCTACCACCCCATTTTCAAAAACATGTTTCACTACAAAGGGGCTAGTCCATCTAGACCAAAGTTTTCCTGGGTGCTTGTGAAGTCTAAAATTATATAAGTATACTCGTTCATTAGGCTTGAACATCTTCCTAAGAATATTTTTATCATGAAATGCTTTCATTTTAGCCTTATAGATTTTAGAGTTTCTCATAAGCATCATTTCTCAACTCCTCTAACTCAATCAACTGGAATTTTTTAAACTTACCTACCCGCCTCTCCTAGGTCAAAATTAAAATGTTTAATGACCCAATAAGCTTAATGCTCAAGCTCTACAAGTAGGTAGCAATGCTTTCCAAAAACAAGCCTATAAGGTGACATACCTAAGGGAGTTTTGAAAGCTGTACGGCAGGCCCAAAGTGCATCAACTAGTCTTAATTGTGATTGGGGTTTGTTGTTTTCTCTAGGATTTGTTTCATTTCCCTTTTGGCAAGTTCTACTTGTCCACTTGTCTAAGGATGGTAGGCAATAGAAATTTTATGAACAACCCCATATTTTCTCATCAAAGTCTCAAATGAATGGTTACAAAAGTATGTGCCCCTAATGATGGCACGTGGTGTACCAAACCGAGACAACACATTTTCTTTAAGAAATTTGATTGCTGTCTGATTATCATTGCTTTTACAAGCTGCTGCCTCTACCCATTTTGACACATAATCTCCTACCACAATAATGTATTGATATCCAAAAGAAGGAGAGAAAGGTTCCATGAAATCAATACCCCAACAATAAAAAATTTCTATCACTAAGATCGGATTTAAGGGCATCATATTACGATGGGACAAAGCTCCTAACTTTTGATACCTTTAGCATGAGCGGCAATAGATGTTTGCATCCTTAAATTAGGTGGGCCAATAAAATCCACATTGCAGAATTTTTGCATCTATTTGTTTATTGAAAAATGGCCCTCTCAAGCTTGGGTATGACAAAATTCAAAGAAGCTTGCAATTTCCTCATTAGGGATGCAACGCCTTATAATTTGGCCAGGGAAATATTTGAAAAGAAAAAGTTTATCACAATAGAAATTGCATACCTTTGAACTTGATCTTGTCTTGCATGCTCCAATCTATCGGTATCTCATCTACAGTCAAATAATTCACAATATGAGCAAATCATGGTAAAGAGGAAATAGACAATAAATGCTCATCTAGAAAATCATCCCAAATTGGCATGTGGTATGTGGTGTCCTCAAATGTGAGCCTCGAGAGATGGTCGGCTACTACATTTTCAACTCATTTCATATCTTTGATAGTGATGTTGAATTCTTGCAAAATAAAATCCACCGTATTAATCTCACTTTAGCATCCTTCTTTGTGAAAATGTACTTAAGGGCTGGATGATCTGTGAAAATTGTAATAGGAGAACCAATCAAGTAAGCACAAACCTTGTCCAAAGCAAAAACTACAGCTAGCAACTCTTTTTTAGTAGTTGAGTAATTCATTTGAGCATTATTTAGAGTTCTACTAGCATAGTAAATGACATAGGGTTTCCTTTCCCGATGAGAACTCGTTTCAAGAATCTAGATTATATTAAAATTTAGACCTGTTGAAAAACCCATCTCAAGAACCCAGATTACAAGGAGGAATGCCACAAAGGTTGTGATTTACCTTTGATAAGTTCAAAAGTTCAATTAAGAACAAGAGGAGTAAAACTCAACTCACAATGAATAATTCATCAAATTTCATAAAAACTTCATAAAATGAGGCTACAAAGTGTATTTAAAGCAAAACCTAATTGAAACCCTAGCCCAAAATAAACTCCTTGCTTCCAAAAATATCCTCGGATGAACAGTGCCGCAGCTACAGTACGACGCTACAGTAACTCACTACAGTACCTCTTGTAACCCTAGTTCCAAAAAATGTAACTTTCCAAATAAGTCCTTGGCCAAAATACAAGGCCTTCCCAAAAACCGTAATTCATAATAAATAAGACATATGTGGGTGAAACATCTAAAACCCAATTATTCTAAACTAATAAAATAAGTCCTTTAAATAATTAAAACAATTTGAAAGCCTTCAAGTGTCTAAGGCCTTTAAATCATGTTATTGCCCTCTTCCATAGCTTGTATCAAATGATTCAAAATTGGATCTTCACCCTTCAAGCCCATTTTGAATGTTGGGCTCTTACTTGACTTGTCTCAAGCGGATTGCATCTATCCTTGCATTGCTTCTTTGATCTTCTTAGCTCTTGATCTTGTAATATGGCCTATTTGGAACTTGCAAAGGATCTTTAAATCTAGGCCCACCTTGATTCCCATCAGTTCTAAATGCCTCTTAACAGGCTTGTGTTCAATCAAATGGGACATCTTTAGATAGGAGATTGTATAGTGGTCTAGATATGGCAGAGAAATTAAGTATGAATCTCCTATAAAAAAATCCGCATGGCCAAGAAAGGATCTAACATTCTTTACTGTCCTAGGTGTAGGTAACTTAGAAATTAATTCAATCTTATATTGATCAACCTCTATCCCCTTGGAAGAAATAGTATGCTCTAAGACAATACCTGAAAAGTACCATAAAGTGGCATTTTTCTCAATTCTAAACCAATTCTTTTTGCTCATAACAGGTCAACACACTCTTTAAATTCAGCAAGCATGCATCAAAAAAAGTTTCAAAAATAGTCAAGTCATCCATAAAAACTTTCATGTAATTTTCAATCATGTCACTAAAAATGCTCATCATGCAGTGTTGAAAAGTAGCAAAGGCATTACACAATCCAAATGACATTCTACAGAAAGTATAAGTACCAAAAGGGCAAGTGAAAGTGGTTTTATCCTTGTCTCCTAATGCAATTTCAATTTGATAGTAACCAAAATAACCATCCAAAAAACAATAAAATGGGTGACTAGCTACACGCTAAAGGATTTGATCAATAAAATGGAGGAGAAAATGGTCTTTTCGGGTGCTGCATTCAATTTTCTGTAATCAATGCACATCCACCACCCAGTCACAAGCTTTGTAAGTACTAACTCTCCCAATTCATTCTTCACCACAGTAACGCCTGACTTCTTGGAGACAACCTGCGTAGGACTAACCCATTTACTGTCAGCAATAGGATATATAATTCCTGCATCTAACAGTTTTAACACTCCATTTTTTACCACTTCTTTCATGGTAGGGTTAAAGTCTGCGTTGATGGTCTCTACAAGGGCTAGTTCTTTCCTCTAAATTAATTTTATGAGAACAGACTAAGGGGCTAACCCTTTGATATATGCAATGCTCCAACCTATGGCTGACTTGTGCTCATTTAAGGTTCGAAGTAATTGCTCACCTTGAGATTTAGACAATTCAGATAAGATAATAACAAGAAAAGTATCACTTGGACCAATGAAAGCATGATGTAAACCCTTAGGCAAAGGTTTCAATTCAACTCTTGGTGCTTCCATAGTTGAAGGAATCTTTTTTCACTTTTCTTAGGCAACTCCTCAAATTTCGTTGCCAAGCCCGTGTGCCAAATCCTGATTTTTATAAAAAATAGCACAAATATCAACAACATCAGATGAATCACTAATAGTATTAAACTCAGAATTAACAAGAAAATATTCAAGGGGATCAAAATCATGAGTTATGTGAACTCCCTTGTCTATGAGTGCATCAATCATATACATTTGGTAGCACTCGTTATCCTTTTTTGGCTATTTTTCAATATGGAAAATATTCACCTCGAGAGTCATATTCCCAAAAGAAAGTTTCATTAGACCATTTCTACAATTAATAAGAGCATTAGCAGTAGCAAGAAAAGATCTACCTAATATTAAAGGGATTTTAGAACTAGAGTCAACCATAGAACTAGTGTCAAGGATTAAGAAATCAATAGGATAATAAAATGTATCAATTTGAATCAAAGCATCCTCCACCACACCCAATGGTACTTCCACTGAATGATCAGCCAATTGCAATACCACAGTAGTTGGTTTGATTTCTCCCAACCTTAGCTACAAATAAATGGAATGAGGCATCAAATTTACACTAGCTCCTAAATCTAGCAACGCTTGCCCAAACTCATGGTTCCCAATATTACATGCAATGCTTGGACAACTAGGATCATTGTACTTAGGAGGAATTTACTACTCAATTCGAGCACTAACTTGCTCTGTCAGGAATGTTGTGTTCTTAACATGGTGCTTCCTCTTAACTATACATAAATTTTTGAGAACTTTTCATAAGTAGGAACTTGTTTAAACATGCAAAAGATGGAGTTTAATTTTTACCTGCTTGAGGTTCTCCAGGATTTCATTGCTAGGATCCAAAGTTCACATATTCAATTTTAAAGCCTGAGGAAATGGTACCTTAATTGGGCTCTTTATTACCTTGGCTTCCTTGGGCAGCTCGGCACCACTATTGCTTTGATCCTCTTCAACATCCTCTGACTTATTAGTTGTTGAAATGTGTAAGGTTTTACCACTTCATGTCAAAATGGCATTGACATCCTTCAAATTTTCTTACGCCATAGGTTGACCTTGAGGTGTGGATTGAGCTTGAGAAAAGAACTTGCCACGCTCATTCACACTCAAGGAGCTCATCAACTTGAATACATGGCTCTTTATCTCCTTGTTACAACCTGTGTAATCAAAGACTCAAACTTTTGATTAGCTTTACCATGTACCTCAACAAAAGCATGTAAAGTATCTTCTAAAGGGTTCCTAGAAGAAGAAGATGCATGATATGCTAGGTGGCTGTGGAGGTTGCTAGTTTTCAGATTTCCAGTTAAAATTGGGGTGATTACGCCACCCCGGGTTGTAGGTATCGGAGAAAGGTGTAAAAGGCTTCTTGTACATACCTAGGGTATTACATTGTTCCTCATACATTCCTCTCATTTCAGCAAATGTGGGGCACTCTTGAGCTAGGTGATCTATCCCACTACACACAAAATACAGTCCAAATGACCCTACACAAGTAGCCATGTGTGTTGGCTTTCAGTCCTTACTTTTTAACACCTCTAACTCCCTAGTAAGTATCTCCACCTTAGCTTTTAGGTTATCATCTTTCCTAAGATGGTAAATTCTACCACTATTTGGATTTCTAGTAGGCCGTGACCTATTTGTACTATCAGTAGCACTAGGTTCGGTCCAAGTGTGAGCCTTTTTCGCAAACTCATTGAGATATTCTATGGCCTCATCTGGATTCTTTTTGCAAAAACTCACTAGTACACATCATCTCTATGAATTGACACTCTCTAGGTGTAAGTTCTTATAGAAATAACTAACTAAGCATCAGTTCTCATACCCATGGTAAGGACACATACTCAAAAACTCCTTAAACCTCTCTCAAACCTGATAAAAAGTCTCACTATCCTTTTGTGCAAAGGTGAAGATCTGCCTCTTCAAAGCATTGGTCTTATGTTGGAAAAAGTATTTGTTAAAGAAGACCTATGTCATCTCATTCCATGATCTTATTGATCGCGGTCTTAGTGAGTACAACCAACTCTTTACTCTATCCTTCAAAGAGAAAGGAAAGAACTTAAGTCTCACAACATCATCTGTAACATTATGACTATGGAAAGTCGCAACTACTTCCTCAAACTCTCTAATGTGCAAACAAGGATTTTCATTCTCTAAACCATGAAAGGTGGGAAGTAGCTGTATCATGCCTGTTTTAAAATCAAGTTGACAAGTGTTAGTTGGAAACATCATGTATGATGATGGTGTGGCTGTGTGATTATGCCCAAAACATAACGCGGAAATTGTAGTATAGTTTTGGGGTGTCAATTCCACAGGGAGACAGATTAAAGAAAATACAACAGATAATACAAATAAATTAAAGGAAAATATTAAATGATCAATAAAAGGAAATTGATTAATATGATTCAGCAAGTAAATTAACAATGATAAAAATTAAGATTACTGAAATTGTAAACAGTAAAGCATCAGGAATCCCTTGCACAAATTTGGATATTTCTAATTATTCTTAATTCAATAAGTTACACAATTAGAGATTTATTCAAATTTCTCCAATTGGAAGATATAGAATTAAAAACCATTTTAATCAAAAAAATTAATTCTTTAATAAATCATTCACTATTTTTAAAAACTCTGTGATTTATCATCTTCATTGACAAAACCCAGCGACGAGAATATACCCAGTAGGCAATATTGCAGCAAAGAATTGAATCAATAAAGACAATAAATTAATCCAAACATAATTAAGGATTTTAACCATTCTATAGAAAAAGCATGACTGAATCTATGAATGGATTCAATTCCTAAATTATTTGGAGATAAGAAAATAACACAAATAATTAGTCAATGATAAATAAGAATTTACATTAATAGAGAACAATCACATGAATCAAAAATAAATTAAAAACACTCTCAAATGTGCAAGTTCATCCTTAGCTTTACTTAAGGACTTAGCTGTCCATTTCAAGAATTACAACAATTCTTAAAATAAACACTAAGTCTAAAAATAAACACTAAGTCTGAAAACTCTCTCAACTTAATTCTCCAATTCTCTCTCAAAAATCTGATGATTTCCTTCGTTCACTTCAAGCCTTTTTATAGGCTTCAGAAACCAACAAGGAATAATTGCTTAGCTGTAGATGTTTCCCACTCCGTGCGTTTCTCTTCTTTCTTTTTCACTGCGTTCGGTCTTGTTTCTTTCTTTTCTTTCTTTTTTTTCTTGCTTGCGCCGAAACCACATGCAGTGCTTATTATTATTATTATTTTTCTTCTTCTTTTCGAAACCGACTGCACCGAACATCACTTTTTTTTTTCTTTGCACTGAGACCGACCGAACATCACATGCACTGCTTGTTTTTATTTTTTTTTTCTTTTCTTTCTGCTGCACCGAACCACATGCATGCACCGAATGGTTCTGCTTTCAGCTTCTTTTTATTTTCTTTCGGTTTCTTTTTCTTTCTTTCTTTTATTTTTCTGTTTTCCTTTTGGCATGTGCATTGTTTGTTCTTTGTTCCCCACCGAACTCCAGCCGAAGCTGCACTGAATGGTTCACTTATTTCAAACTCGCGTGTTCTGTTTCGGAGGTATGAAAACAGAGGAAACCGTGCGGTTGTTTCGTGGTGGTGAAGAGGCTGTGCTGCTGCCGGAGGTGGAGAGAAGGTGTAGTGGCGTTGGTGGCTTCGGAGAGTTGCTCGTGGTGGCTTGGGTACGGCTGCGCAAAGCTTGGAACGGCATGCATGGCGTTGCATGCAGTCGGTCGAGAGGTTGAAGATGAACTTAAAACGGCGTCGTTTGGTTTTCGATGAAAACGGCACGTCGTCGACCTCAGATGGCAGCTTCAAGTTCTGTGTAAAACGACATGTCGTTTTGCCTAAACGACATGTCGTTTAGGACCTGTGCAGAAAAAATAAAAAAAATTAAAATTAAAATAAATTAAATTAAAATAAAATAAAATAAACTAAAATAAGATAGAATAAAATTAGAATAAAATAAAATAAAATTAGAAAAAGAAAATAATTAATTAAATAAAAACTAAACTAGAATATTAAAAATGTATTCTTGCATGTAAGACAATAAAATCAAATTAAATCACAAGTTATAAAAATAAGAATAAACTATGCTTTTAATCAATTTAAGTCACAACTTCGATTTATTGCCTCTTGATCATTTTTCTATCTAAAATCAATGATAAAATGATAAAACAATTAAAAATATATTGATTTTAACTATATAAAATATGCAATAATGCAGCTCAATCACACCCCCCAACTAACCTTTTGCTAGTCTCTGAGCAAAATAGTGAAAATTAATTGAGATGAATATTGCATAAAGCTCGAAATTCAAACAAAAGCAATCAAACATAATAATGAATTCTCACAAATGCAACACATGATTATCAACCTCCAGGAGCTATATTCACCAAGACTGTCCCAGCACTCTTTCACAAAGAATTGGGGAAAATATCTTTGAACACAGATGTGTGTATATAGACTGTGTGTTCTTCATTACTAACCAGGATTTGTCTCAAGATTTTTCAACTTTAAGATTAATCTTTTATGATTCTAACTACCTCAAAGCCCAAGGGACTAGCAGTTTTCACGCCAACTCTGTTTAAAGGTTGAGTACTCAACCCCCAAAGTTTGAGTAACTGTTTCTAACCCTTTCCTTAGGAAAGCTTCAAACGCTTCATCCTTTATTATAAATCTTTTTTTTTTTTTTTTAGACAGATTTAAAACAGTGGGGAATCGAACCTAGGACCGTGCGCCTAACCCACACATTCCCAAGTTCGCCCTTACCACTGAGGCAAATCAGTGATGGTTTTTTTTTTTTTTTTTTTTAGTAAAAGGCTCGGTAGTCCTGCAGTTTACTTCTCCTGTGTTAAATCAGTGAATAGTAATAAAGAACACTGTGAGTATGTGCAAAATGTCCTTTAAGATCTTCCCTTCTTTATAAGTAAGTCATGCCAAGTCTATCTCAATAAATATAGTATCCCGATGTTTCAAGTCACATATCAAACAAAATATGATGCATCAGGAATTATGTTTTATGCTTAGGGTTGAAAATAAATCTTCATAAAAAAATAATTCCGTTTATCTGTACCACCAAAATGCTCAAATTTCACAAAATGAAAGAATAGAGTGTGTGTCAATTATGTGTATATCAATGCATATTTAAGACAAACACACAATTTATTTTTTTTCAGAAAGTTAATGAAACAAAAACAGAAAAGAAATGACTCATTCAAAAGCGGGTTTTCTAAGACTCAATATCTCTAAAGAAATACCGCCAAACAAATGGGATAACAGGCAAGATAACTACTTTGCCAAAGCGGACACTTGCGATCACTGTGCTATCGCGTGTCGGTATCACTTTATTTTGTCAGGAAATCATTTTTTTTTTAACAAAAAAAATGATTTTTTATTATTATTATTATGTTTTGCACCACTAACCCCCAACTTAAATGAAACATTGTCCTCAATGTGTTTTTTTTTTTTTAAATTAATTGGGGAGTAACTAATATTGGTAGAAAACACCTGAAATGACAAAATAAAATTAATTTGCAAACCAAAAACAAAGAAAGCAACAACAATCAAAAAGGAAAAGAAAAACATACCTGAGGTGTGGTCAAGGTTGATAGATTGGATCCATAAGTGGAATGTCTTCCACTTCCAGAATTTTTCTATCGATCAACACTTTAAGGCGTTGACCATTTACTTTAAAGATCCGACCATCCTTAGGATCCTCTATCTCTACCGCCCCATTTACAAAAATATTTTTTACTACAAAAGGGCCAGTCCATCTAGACCGAAGTTTTCCTGGATGTTTATGGAGTCTAGAATCATATAAAAGCACTTGATCATTAGGTTTAAATATTTTTCACAAAATATTTTTATCATGAAATGCCTTCATTTTAGCTTTATAGATTCTGGATTTCTCATAAGCATCGTTTCTTAATTCTTCTAGCTCGGTCAACTGAAATTTTCTAAGCTTACCTGCTTCTCCCATGTTGAAATTGAAATGCTTGATGGCCCAATAAGTTCGATGCTCAAGCTCTACAGGTAAGTGACAAGGCTTTCCGAAAATAAGCCTATAAGGTGACATGCCTAAGGGAGTTTTAAAAGTTGTACGGTAGGCCCAAAGCGCATCAATTAGTCTCAAAGACCAATCTTTACGATCTGGGTTGACCGTTTTTTCTAAAATTTGCTTAATTTCCCTGTTTGCAAGTTCTACCTGTCCACTAGTTTGGGGGTGATAGGCAGTAGAAATTTTATGAACAACCCCATACTTTTTCATCAAAGCCTCAAATGAACGGTTACAAAAATGTGTGCCTCGGTCACTAATGATAGCACGTGGTGTACCAAAACGAGATAACACATTCTCTTTGAGAAATTTAATTACCGTTCCATTATCATTGTTCCTACAAGCTGCTGCCTCTACCCATTTTGACACATAATCTATTGCCACAATTATATATTGATATCCAAAAGAAGGAGGAAATGGTCCCATAAAATCAATGCCCCAACAATCAAAAATTTCAATCACTAAGATCGGGTTTAAGGGCATCATATTACGACGGGACAGAGCTCCAAGCTTTTGACACCTTTCGCATGAGCGACAATAGATATTTGTGTCTTTAAACAAGGTAGGCTAATAAAATCCACACTGCAGAATTTTTGCAGCGGTTTTTTTCATTGAAAAATGGCCTCCACAAGCTTGAGAATGACAAAATTCTAAGACACTAGTAATCTCCTTATTAGGGATACAACGCCTTATAATTTGGTCAGGGCAATATTTGAAGAGAAAAGGTTCATCCCAATAGAAATTTCGTACCTCAATCATGAACTTCCTCTTGTCTTGCGCATTCCAATCTGTCGGTATCTCGTCTGCAACCAAATAATTCACAATATGAGCAAACCATAGTAAAGAAGTAATAGAGAATAAGTGCTCATCTGGAAAATCATCTCTAATTGGCATGTGATTTGTGGTGTCCTCAAAAGTGAGCCTTGAGAGATGGTCGGCCACTACGTTTTCAACTCCCTTCTTATCTTTGATGGTGATGTCAAATTCCTGCAAAAGTAAAATCCACTGTATTAACCGCGCTTTAGCATCTTTCTTTGTAAAAAGATACTTAAGAGCTGCATGATCTGTGAAAATAATAATAGGGGAGCCAATCAAATAAGCACGAAACTTATCCAAAGCAAACACTACAGCTAGCAACTCTTTTTCAGTAGTTGAGTAGTTCATTTGAGCATTGTTTAGAGTTCTACTAGCATAGTAAATGACATAGGGCTTTCCTTCCTTTCGCTGTCCAAGGACAGCACCAACAGCATAATCACTGGCATCGCACATAATCTCAAAAGATAAAGTCCAGTCAGGTGGTTGCATTATGGGTGCTGAGGTAAGTTTACCAGTCAGCGTTTCAAATGCCTCTTGACAGGCTTGTGTCCACTTAAATGGAGTATCTTTAGCCAGGAGGTTACATAGTGGTCTAGATATGGCAGAAAAATTCTGTATGAACCTCCTATAAAAACCTGCATGACCAAGAAGGGATCTCACATCTTTTACTGTCTTTGGTGTAGGCAACTTAGAAATTAACTCAATCTTAGATTGATCAACCTCTATCCCCTTGGAAGAAATGATGTGCCCTAAGACAATACCTGAAGGTACCATAAAATGGCATTTTTCCCAATTTAAAACCAGTTCCTTCTCCTCACAACGGGTTAGCACTTTCTTCAAATTCAATAAGCATGTATCAAAAGAAGACCCAAAAATAGTTAAGTCATCCATGAAAACCTCCATGCTATTTTCAACCATGTCACTGAAAATACTCATCATGCAACGTTGAAAAGTAGCAGGTGCATTACACAATCCAAATGGCATTCTACGAAATGCATAAGTACCAAAAGGACAAGTGAAGGTGGTTTTATCCTGGTCTTCTAAAGCAATCTCAATTTGGTAATAACTAGAATAACCATCCAAGAAACAATAGAAAGGATGACCAGCCACACGCTCAAGAATCTGATCAATGAAGGGGAGAGGAAAATGATCTTTCCGGGTGGCAGCATTTAATTTCCTGTAATCAATGCACATTCGCCACCCAGTCACCAGTTTTGTAGGGACTAATTCTCCAAGGTTATTTTTCACCACAGTAATTCCTGACTTTTTAGGAACAACCTGTGTAGGACTTACCCATTTACTATCAGCAATTGGATATATGATTCCTGCATCTAGTAATTTCAACACTTCATTTTTCACCACTTCTTTCATAGTGGGATTAAGCCTACGTTGGGGGTCTCTACGAGGGGTAGTTCCTTCCTCTAGATTGATTTTGTGAGAACAGATCAGGGGGCTGACACCTTTTATATCAGCAATGCTCCAACCTAAAGCTGACTTATGTTCTTTTAGGGTCTGAATTAATTTATCACCTTGCAACTCAGACAATTCAGATGAGATAATAACAGGAAAAGTATCACCTGGACCAAGGAAAACATGTTTTAATCCTTTAGGCAGAGGCTTCAATTCCACTTTGGGTGCTTCCACACTTGAAGGGATTTGTTTTTCACTTTTCTCAGGTAATTCTTCAAACTTCGGTTGCCATGCCCGAGTGCCATAATCCTGAATTTTATCAAAGATAGCACAAATGTCGACTAAGTCAGAAGGATCACTGATAGGATCAAATTCAGAATTAACAAGAAAGTATTCAACGGGATCCAAATCATGAGTTTTAGAAACTCCCCTATCCATGAGTGAGTCAATCATGTATGTCTCATGACTCTCGTCATTGTCTTCGGGTTGTCTCGCAATATGGAAGACATTTACCTCAAGGGTCATGTTTCCAAAAGATAGTTTCATCAACCCATTCCTGCAGTTTATAAGTGCATTAGCCGTAGCAAGAAAAGGTCTACCCAAAATTAAAGGAATTTTTGAATTAGTGTCAACGACAGAGGTGGTGTCCAAAATTAAGAAATCAATAGGATAATAAAATTTATCGATTTGTATTAGAACATCCTCTACAATCCCCCGAGGTACTTTGACTGAACGGTCAGCCAGTTGCAATACCACGGAGGTTGGTTTGATTTCTCCCAACCCCAACTGCAAATAAATAAAGTATGGCATTAGATTTACGCTAGCTCCTAAATCTAGCAAAGCTTGGCCAAACTCGTGATCTCTAATAGTGCATGGGATGGTTGGACAGCCAGGATCCTTGTACTTTGGAGGAATCCGCTGCTCAATTAGAGCACTTACCTGCTCTGTCAAGAATGCTGTTTTCTTTACATGATGCTTCCTCTTAACTGTACACAAGTCTTTAAGAACTTTTGCATACGTAGGAACTTGTTTAATGACGTGTAAAAGAGGAAGATTTATTTTTACCTATCTTAGATTTTCTAAGATTTCGTTGTTAGCATCTAGAGTCCGTTTGTTTGATTTTAGAGCTTCAGGGAATGGTACCTTAACCGGACTCTTTGTCACTTCAGATTCCTTAGGTAGCTCAGTATTACTACTATCTTGATCCACACCCTCTGATTTGTCTGTTGGGATGTGTAATGACTTACCGCTTCGCGTTACAATGGCATTCACATCTTTCAAATTCTCTTGTGCCATGTGTTGACCATGGGGGGCGGACTGGGTTTGAGAAGGGAATTTACCTCGCTCATTCACACTTAAAGAGCTCATCAATTTTGACACTTGGCTCTTTATCTCTTTATTTTCCTCCACAACCTGCGTAATCAAGAATTCAAATTTTTGGTTAGTCTTACCCTGTGCTTCGATAAAGGCATGCAAAGTGTCTTCTAAAGGACTCCTAGAAGATGAGGGTGCATGATATGGTGCAGGATATGATCTAGGGGGTTGTGCAGGCTGCTGGTTTTCAGATTTCCAGCTAAAATTTGGATGATTTCGCCACCCCAGATTATAGGTATCAGAGTAAGGTGTAAAAGGCTTTTTGTACATACCTAAAGTATTACATTGTTCCCCGTACATCCCTTTCATCTCAACAAATGTGGGACAATCTTGGGCGAGGTGATCTACCCCGCCACACACAAAGCATGGTCCAAAAGACTCTGCATGATTAGCCACGTGTGTTGGTTTTAAGTCTTTGTTCTTTAACGCATCTAGCTCCCGAGTGAGCATCTCAACCTTAGCCTTAAGGCTATCTTCTTCTCTGAGATGGTAAATTCCACCACCATTTAGATTTCCAGCAGGTCGTGACCTATTTGTGCTTTCAGTAGCACTAGGTCCCGTCCAAGTGTGAGCCTTCTCAGAAAGCTCATTGAGGTATTCTATGGCCTCATCAGGATCTTTTTGTAAGAACGCACCATTACACATCATCTCCACAAATTGGTGCTCTCTAGGTGTAAGTCCCTCATAAAAATAGTTCACTAAGCGCCAATTCTCATACCCATGGTGATGACACATACTCAACAACTCCTTAAATATTTCCCAAGACTGATACAAAGTCTCACTGTCCTTTTGTGCAAAGGTGGAGATTTGTCTTTTTAAAGCGTTGGTTTTATGAGGAGGAAAGTGTTTATTAAAGAAGACTTGAGTCATCTCATTCCATGACCCAATAGATCGGGGTCTCAGTGAGTATAGCCAACTCTTAGCTTTATCCTTTAAAGAGAAAGGAAAAAACTTAAGTCTCACAACGTCATCAGTAACGTTTGGACTTTGAAAAGTTGCAACTACTTCCTCAAATTCCCTAACGTGCACATAAGGATTTTCATTTTCCATGCCATGAAAAGTAGGGAGTAACTGTATCATCCCTGGTTTAAAATCCAATTGGCGAGTATTAGCAGGAAACATGATGCATGATGGTGTGACTGTGCGTGTAGGGTGGAGGTAATCCTGAAGAGTCTTAATGGGTTGATCCCCGTGTTCACTCATTTCTTCAGAACTAGATGGATTGTCAAATAAAGGATTTGAAAATTTTGATTCTAACTCTAGCACAGGTCTACAAGCAAATCTACCCAAAGAATCTCTATATCTGTGCATGCGAGGTAACAAAATAATAAAAATAATACAAAAAGAAAGATGGAAAAGAGAGAAAAAAAATGATAATAAAATAATAACAATGATAATGCAGCAAGCTAAAAGAAGGAACGAAATTACCGCCTCTATAAACCGCTGAAAAGAAAAATTATCTAGAAATTCTTTTACTGTTTCCCCGGCAACGGCGCCAAAATTTGATTACGCCCAAAACATAACGCGGAAATTGTAGTATAGTTTTGGGGTGTCGATTCCACAGGGAGACAGATTAAAGAAAATACAACAGATAATACAAATAAATTAAAGGAAAATATTAAATGATCAATAAAAGGAAATTAATTAATATGATTCAGCAAGTAAATTAACAATGATAAAAATTAAGATTACTGAAATTGTAAACAGTAAAGCATCAGGAATCCCTTGCACAAATTTGGATATTTCTAATTATTCTTAATTCAATAAATTACACAATTAGAGATTTATTCAAATTTCTCCAATTGGAAGATATAGAATTAAAAACCATTTTAATCAAAAAAATTAATTTTTTAATAAATCATTCACTATTTTTAAAAACTCTGTGATTTATCATCTTCGTTGACAAAACCCAGCGACGACAATATACCCAGTAGGCAATATTGCAGCAAAGAATTGAATCAATAAAGACAATAAATTAATCCAAACATAATTAAGGATTTTAACCATTCTATAGAAAAAGCATGACTGAATCTATGAATGGATTCAATTCCTAAATTATTTGGAGATAAGAAAATAACACAAATAATTAGTCAATGATAAATAAGAATTTACATTAATAGAGAACAATCACATGAATCAAAAATAAATTAAAAACACCCTCAAATGTGCAAATTCATCCTTAGCTTTACTTAAGAACTTAGCTGTCCATTTCAAGAATTACAACAATTCTTAAAATAAACACTAAGTCTAAAAATAAACACTAAGTCTGAAAACTCTCTCAACTTAATTCTCCAATTCTTTCTCAAAAATCTGATGATTTCCTTCGTTCACTTCAAGCCTTTTTATAGGCTTCAGAAACCAACAAGGAATAATTGCTTAGCTGTAGATGTTTCCCACTCCGTGCGTTTCTCTTCTTTCTTTTTCACTGCGTTCGGTCTTGTTTCTTTCTTTTCTTTCTTTTTTTTCTTGCTTGCGCCGAAACCACATGCAGTGCTTATTATTATTATTATTATTATTCTTCTTTTCGAAACTGACTGCACCGAACATCACTTTTTTTTTTCTTTGCACTGAGACCGACCGAACATCACATGCACTGCTTGTTTTTGTTTTTTTTTCTTTTCTTTCTGCTGCACCGAACCACATGCATGCACCGAATGGTTCTGCTTTCAGCTTCTTTTTATTTTCTTTCGGTTTCTTTTTCTTTCTTTCTTTTATTTTTCTGTTTTCCTTTCGGCATGTGCATTGTTTGTTCTTTGTTCCCCACTGAACTCCAGCCGAAGCTGCACTGAATGGTTCACTTATTTCAAACTCGCGTGTTCTGTTTCGGAGGTATGAAAACAGAGGAAACCGTGCGGTTGTTTCGTGGTGGTGAAGAGGCTGTGCTGCTGCCGGAGGTGGAGAGAAGGTGTAGTGGCGTTGGTGGCTTCGGAGAGTTGCTTGTGGTGGCTTGGGTACGGCTACGCAAAGCTTGGAACGGCATGCATGGCGTTGCATGCAGTCGGTCGAGAGGTTGAAGATGAACTTAAAACGGCGTCGTTTGGTTTTCGATGAAAACGACACGTCGTCGACCTCAGACGGCAGCTTCAAGTTCTGTGTAAAACGACATGTCGTTTTGCCTAAACGACATGTCATTTAGGACCTATGCAGAAAAAATAAAAAAAATTAAAATTAAAATAAATTAAATTAAAATAAACTAAAATAAACTAAAATAAAATATAAAATAAGATAGAATAAAATTAGAATAAAATAAAATAAAATTAGAAAAAGAAAATAATTAATTAAATAAAAACTAAACTAGAATATTAAAAATGTATTATTGCATGTGAGACAATAAAATCAAATTAAATCACAAGTTATAAAAATAAGCATAAACTATGCTTTTAATCAATTTAAGTCACAACTTCGATTTATTGCCTCTTGATCATTTTTCTATCTAAAATCAATGATAAAATGATAAAACAATTAAAAATATATTGATTTTAACTATATAAAATATGCAATAATGCAGTTCAATCACTGTGCGTGTAAGGTGGAGGTAATCCTGAAGAGTTCTACTAGGTTAATCTTCGTAATCACTCGTTTCTTTGGGACTAGATCGATTGTTAAATAAAGAATTTAAAAATTTTGATTATGACTCTAGTACAAGCCTACAAGCAAATCTACCCAAGGCGTCTCTATATCTGTGCATGCAAGGTAAAAAAAAAATACTACAAATTAAAAATACTACAAAAAGAAAGAAAAAAAATAATGCAGCAAGCTAAAAGAGTGAAGGAAGTTACCGTCTTTACAAATTGCTGAAGGAAATTATGTCTTTTATTTATTCTTGCATCGTACTCCTCGACAACGGTGCCAAAATTTGATTATGCCCAAACTATGACGCTGTGATATAGTATAATAGTTAAGGGTATTGATCCAAAGGGAGTCAAAAGAAACACTACAAGATGCAAGCCTAAGGAAAAATATTAAATGACAATATGACAAGAATATGAAAACTCTACCTAAAGCACACAATTCAAATGAGATTAGGGCACAGATAAAAAGGTAAGTAAAGTTTCGAGCTTCCATCAACCAGATCCAATACTTTGACTTTTTCAATCCAAACTATATACACAATTAAGAATTAAAGCACCAAATTCCTAATAGGAAGATATGACATTATATTCATCTACTTTCTCAAATTTAATTCTACAAGTTATTTTCCCTTTACAAACCATAGTTTTCATATATAAAAATGAATATCAGATCTAAAGACGATACTATGTTCACAAATAATAGTGTTGCAAAAGATCACATCAATGACATGAAAAACAACTGTTTAAGTCACAATCATATATTAATCTTATAACTCAATGAAATCAAACTATAGTAAGATTTAATATAATTGTCTCAAATTTATAAAAATCCAAAACAATTAGAGAATTCAATCCTAGAATCTTAAACAATAAAACTTAATCTATGAATTGAAATAAAGTCAAAATATTTTCACCAATCAATTTCTACCCCAAGTTTTACCCAAGATTTAGTTCTCCATGAAAGAACTAAAAAAATAAAATGGTATTTTTTTTTCTTCTCCAGAACTATGCCGTTCCCCTTCAAAACTCTCCTCCAATGATATGCTTCTCTCGAGTATTAAAGAAGGAAAATGATATATAAGCCCCAAAAGCACAAGCTTCGTGCAAGTCCCTTTATAAAAAAGATGATCCCTCTATGGAAAAGTGTGAAAAACTCACCTTTTTTTATGGGGCCCACATTTTTACAAAACTCTAGTACAAGACTTGTACATTTGGGGCTTATACATAGCATTACTCATAAAAAAAACCCTAACGTTTTCCTAATTCCCGCATAAACAAATCACCTAACATTTAGGACTCAGATTGGTAGCCGCATACACGCTTCAGGAGTTATAATTTAGACATCCTTGTTGATACGAATTTGTAGCCCTTTAAGAGAGATTTCAAACGCATCAAGAATCATATCAATCGGATGTGTGAGTGGAAAGTTATGATCAAAACACTGAGGTATGTCTAAGTTGTCTCCCAATACGTTTTGGACTTGGACTTCTTATAGTTTCCTTTTGTGATTTGTTTCTTTTCTTCTTGATCCGAATACTCTCAAATGCACCTTATTTGAAATTATATTTTATTTGATATTTCGGAAAGTTATCCCAACGTTGAAGTCTTCTCATGTTGAAGCATCCTTACTTTGTTGAAAGTCTACACGTCAATCCACATTGAAAGTCAGTCCACGTTGAAAATGAAGAGTCCTTATTACTTAAAAGTCTTGCTCAATTCAAAAGTCATGCTTCATTGAAAACTCTTGGGAATTATTCCAATTAAAAAATTCCTTTGAATTTGACTGAGCTTTAGCTCTCTTTTATGGATTTTGAAATTAAACATAAAAATGTATTTAGGAGTATCCCAAAGTAAATAGAACTAAATTCAAAAATACAAATTAATTCCTATGATTTCTATTCACATTTTAACATTCTAGTCCAATAATTAGATTTTTAAAGTGCACTTTCGTGCACTCATCATTTCCTCGCAAGTTATCTGGTTAGAGGCATGCTGTGTCAACACTATCTCCTCTCCCTTTGTTGGTCTGGGCCCTTTGCTTCTTTGCCAATTAGTGGGCATGTAAAATTTGGATTTTAGGCTTTAGTCGAGATGGACCAAGTCTAGCCTAGAAAGGAAGGAATTGGTCTTGGAAGGGATAAAAACCCCCCCTCAGCCCAGTGGATTGAGCCCAACAGGAAATAAGAAGCCCATCTCTAGGCCTAGGGATCTATTCGACCTAGAGCCCCATGGGAAACAAGAGGCTCATCTCACGGCCCAAGGATCGAGTCGATCTGGCCAAGAGACCTCCATTTATCAAAGAAAAATGTAACACCCCGCTCCCCAATAAAGACATTTTAGAATTTTTTGGAGAGCCAGTGTGCTACTACTGAACTTGACTAAAATTTTTTCTTTTAAATAACGAGCCAGATGCAAAAGATTCCATAAATAAAATATAATTTAATTAATACTTAAAATCTAATATAGAGTCTGTAGAAGTACTTATTTAAAAAAATATGGAAGTCTCATGTGCTTATCAAAATAATTTACTTAAATCTTAAACCATAAAAGCTAATCATATCATAATCTGTCTAGGCCTCTGTCTCGCCTCCCGAGGTCAAGTCCTGTCCTGTAGTCTCATCTTCATAAATTTCATCACCTGGGGTGGTTTAAAAACATGAAAACAAACTAAAATGAGTCGAATACTCAATAAGCACACATCATACAGTAAACATAATAAACATAAGGTTTCTTGAAAAACGTGCTTACTTATAAATACATACGTAAATAACATGAACATGAACATGAGCTTATCTTTCACTTGTCATAGGCCGTTACCCACTGTTGACCCCCGTGAGTTAGGGTTAGCGAATCTAAATAGATTCCGATTCCGATTCCGCCTGTGGCCGCGGGTGGTGGAATCCATACATAAGGAAGACATACTGGGTGCACTACCAGCATGTACGACCTGGCAATGCAATATGCCCATAACATAGGTACCATCTTCATAGGCCGTTACGTATCTTATCATTCATATTTCATCATAATCATACTTGCATACTTGTCATATCATAGATTTCAAAAGAAATTACATACATACTTGTCATATCTTGTCATATCATATCATAGATTTCAAATGAAATCACATTCTTTCATAATATGTTGCGATGCATTACTTCTCACATAAAATCATAAATACTTCAATGCATAAATCTTCACATAAAATCATGCATGGCTTTTCATAATTTATTTTAGTGCATAACTCTCACATAAAATCATAACTTTTCATAAATCTTTTGATGCATAACTTCTTTCATAAAATCATGAATTTTTCACAATTAACTTGATGCATAATTATAAAATCATGGATTTTCATATTTTTATCATGTCTTGGGTACGTAAAAAGGAGCTTCCAATTGAGGTTATTCATGCATAATATTTTTATAAAAGACATGTCATTTACCGTACATACGTGTAAGGGTATGATCATGCTACTTACCTTGCAGCGCTAATCCACTATTTTCCGCACGTAATCGATCACCTATACAATGAGTGTGTAATATCCGTAAATATTCCAATCGAACCCGTATTTAAAAGTCACTAAACTTGTCTAGGAACCCGTATCCTAATATCCTACTTAATTAAAATTCAAAATCTAGAAAATAGTTAAATAAATATTCTGCTTATCGCTAATAACAATAAATCTTAATATCTTAAATTACTTAGAAAGTACTAATAACATATTATAACTTAGTAAAACACTTGGGCTATTTTAAAATAAGTCATAAAAATCTAAATTCTTAAAATAGATTTACTTTCTTAACATAGTTATTTAATCTTATAAGAAATATATTAATTATCAATATTATTTAAATACTCTTAACATATTTCTTTATTTTATTTAAAGTATAACACAATAAATTATTATTAAGCTTTTAAAAGAATATTAACAAAATATTGAACTTGATAGTATATTTAAAATAATTTCATTTTCCTTCAACACCTTATTATAAGGAAAAAGTCTATGATTAATTAAAATTAAACACAACTTAAAGTATTAAGTTCAATCCATCATCATTTACTTAAGCCCAACAAAAATTACTAAAACAATAATATAAGATCAAATCCAATTTAAAATACAAGTTCATTTAAAAACTTAAGAGAGGTTCAAAACATATAGAGGGCTCGGTTCAAAGTAAAAAAAACATAGTTACCACATGCAGTGTATCGAAACCGACCCAAACATATTATACCAAGTGATATTCAGTGCAAAAATAAGAGCAGGTTACACGAAAAGTGTTAGAGGCAGCCAAGGGCATTATTGTAAACACACACTTATGCATGCATTATTCTAACCAAGCCTACGTACTGTATTTTGAAGAGAACCGAGTGTTGTGCGAGGGAACGGAGACTCACCGAAGGAGGTGTGTGTGACAGGGGATGGGCTGGACGGTGGCCCAAGGTGGCTGGAAGTGGAGTTGGTGCAGCTAGAGACTTCACTGTGGTGGTGCGAAGCCGAGAGGGGAGGGAGAGTTCTGTGAAGCTGGGCACGACCGAGAGAGAGGAGGAGGGCAGCGATGGTCTTGGGTTTACCGGGATGAAGTGGGGACGCCGGGGTTGGGTTGGTCGGCGGTTTTTGGCTTCGTGGTGGTGGTCCGGTGACCCAGGGTGGTCGGTAATGGCTGGGCCGAGAGAGGCTTATGGTGGGAAAACACTTCCCCTGTTTCGGTGCAGCAAAACAGAGTATTTTTCTGGTGTGGTTTTTGGCGGCTGGGCGACGGCTTCAGCAAGGTGGTGGTCGTGGCTTGTTGGGTAGTGGTGATGGTGATAAATGGACCTCACGGGTTGGCAACAGGAGGACTTGGATTGCACTGCTATTGGTCTCTCGATTTACACTCTAGAAACTGGTTTCGGTGTGAGTTTTGTGTGTGTTTTACAGGAGGTTTCGGTTGGAATATATAGGCAAGGGGGGAGGAGGAAGTTGGCTGCACATAGAAGACCTAATCCTATGAGGATACAAACACTAAGTCGATCGGTACAAGAGGCGTACGTGATGTGCATGCATGTGAGTGTGAGACGTGCGGTGTGGGGAAGCCGAACGTGACTGGGTTGGTTTAGTCTGGAGTTGGGAGTTGGTTTCCCATTAGGAGTTTAATCAACTAGATAGGGGATAAGCACTTCAAGTCTACGGGTGAAGATGAGAGGAGAAAAAAAAAACTGAAGGATTCTAGAGCTTACACAAATCGGTTCACACTAAGATTCTATTAAAACAATCAATAATAATAATAATAATAATAATAATAATAATAATAATAATAGAATAATAATAATAATAATAATAATAATAATAGTAATAATAGTAATGGAGGCTTAATTCTAAGTTTTAAAAAAAATAATAATATGTTTGATAAATTCTTTTATAGGCTTAAACTCATTTATTGAGCCTAATAAAATTATCCATAGTTGATCCTTAAAAATATAGGATCAGATCGTCACAAAAAATGATGAAGCTCCGACAAAGAGTTGACAAAGGCCGACGCCGCCCACATAGACTGAGAGGATGTCGGCAAAACTATCAGAGGCCCACGCAACATTATTTACTTTTCTCCGATATGCAATGTCACAGTGATTGCCTCAAGCATGCCCCAAGCACTCATGAGTTGCGGCTGTTGAAGGATGTGTGGGAGAAGTAACCATCATTCGCGCCCTGATGAGTGGAAAAGGTAGGTGCCACTAACACAGGCTAAGAGGTCGCCGATGTATTTATCAGAGACCCACGCCACATTAGTTACCTTTCTCTGGTATGCTATGTAACATTAAATGCTTTAGGTGGCTGGAGTATGAAGGTGATGGGACTGCCTCTGGCAACGGGTGCAAGATGCTCCCACATATCTAGTATAAAAGTAGACCACCAGGTACACACTAACTTAGGCGAAAAGCTTCTATCAACTTCCGGTAGAGAAAATTGACTTAGACATCGGAAGGTCTCTTGACCACTCCCGAGCAATCTCTAAATTGTGTTTGTGTAGGAAGGAAGCTAAACTCCTAGTTGTCCGGGGATATCTAGCTGTGTATAAGAAACACCTCCAAAACAAGTCCATTCATAACCGTTATGTTATTAAATATATAAACTATCATAAAAAAAAAAGAGCATTATAATTTATTATAATTAAAATAAAATATATTTTGTCTGATTAAAAAATATAATATAACTAGTAGATCTATAAAACATGGAAAGAAATTAGATAGATATTATAAGAAAAAAATGAAAAATAAATAATTTTTTATTATTAGAAAAAATTTAAATGTATAATCTAACGTGAAATTAGGATTTGAATGATATAAGTAAAAAGGAAAAAAATGATAAACAAATTTTGACTAATGGGAGGTTTGGATAGTGAGTTAAAATGAGATGAATTGAGATGAAAATTGAATAAAATATTGTTAGAATATTATTTTTTAATAATATTATTTTTTGAGATTTGAAAAAGTTGAATTGTTTATTATATTTTATGTGAAAGTTTGAAAATTTTATAATGACTAGATGAGATAAGTTGGGTGAACTTTTGTACCCAAATTGGGCCTAATAGGAGAACAAAACTGATGCTAGTGCTATAAGGAGCCTGGCCAACCAAAATTCCTCTTTAGGCAAATTAAAATCAATGAAAATTCTACAAAGCATGCCGATTTTTAAGCATGAATTGCACACCCTCCATGTCATCATATATGAAATGTTCATTTTGCCCTTAGTTAAAATGAATAATTTGCTTTCCTCAACTCCATGTCATCAAAGCTCCATTATTTGTGGTTGCATGTTTTGAGCGTACCAGTCCACACATTTCTCCAACTGCTTATTTTCTTATTTTAATATATATATAGTTTTTTACTTTTATTAGCAAGCCTTTGCTGCAACTTAGAAATTTGAATTTTAAGTTCATCTACCTCACTCACCCATGACAATAATCTCCGGGACATGGTTGTAACAGCAGCAGCATTTTGGGCACCAAGCATTCTTGATCCTAAAACCACCTCAGCATCAGACCGGGTAGAAAAATGTATCTCTACTCCGATCATGGCATTGACGGCATCAGGACAGAAGATGAATGGTTGTGGTGTAATAGGTACCTGATTCAAATCAGGGATATTATTGACAGAATGTTGCTCGGCCATTAGAGAGATTGAGAGAAGTTGTGAGAATTGAGAGAAATGTGAGAAATGCAGAGAACTTGTTTTGTATTTCGAATGGTGACAATGGTCCCTTATATAGAGACCTAGAGCATTCAAGTCTCTGCAATAATTGATCCAAGCGGGACCTAAAGCGGAGCTCAATGCCATAAAGTAATTTGTCCGTTCACACTTTACAGCACAAATCAAGACCAGGGGCAGAGCTCGAGGCTCTAAAGCGCTGTCGGTCGAGCTTTACAGCATGAATCAGTGATGGGAACAAGATGGACCTAGTTTTAAAGATCATTTGCAAGTTCCATATGGGCATATTACAAGATCAAGAACTAAGAAAATCAAGGAAGCAATGCAATGATAGATACAATCCACTTGAAACAAGTCAAGCAAGAGCAAAACATTCAAAATGGGCTTGAAGGATGAAGATCCTATTTTGAATCATTTAATACAAGTTATGGAAGAGGGCAACAACATGACTTAAAGGCCTTGTGCACTTGAAGGCTTTCAAATTGTTTAAATCATTTAAAGGACTTATTTTATTAGTTTAGAATAATTAGGTTTTAAATGTTTGGCTCATATATGTCTAATTTTTATAAACTAGGATTTTTGGGAAGGCCTTGTATTTTGGCCAAGGGCTTATTTGGGCTAGGGTTTCAATTAGGTTTAGCTTTAAATACACTTTGTAGGCTCATTTTAACAAGTTTATGAAATTTGATGAATTATTCATTGTGAGTTGAGTTTTACTCCTCTTGTTCTTAATTGAACTTTTGAACTTATCAAAGGTAAATCACAGCCTTTGTAGCTTTCCTCCTTGTAATCTAGGTTCTTGAGGCGGGTTCTTCAATGGGTCTAGATTTTAATATAATCTAGGTTCTTGAAACGACTTCTCATCGGGTCTAGATTCTCCATCCATTGACTTGAGTTTGGCTTTCTTGGGTATGTTTTCAATTTGATTGTGGGTTCAAGGGATTCCTTTTCCCGCAGGTTCATATCAATCAGGGATCCCAAATTCCTTGATTTTCGACAGTTGGATGAAAATTTTCACATGAAATTGTTTTTCTCCCCAAGCATTTCTCACTTGTTCAGGAAGTTCTTCTTTAACTCTCTCGTACATATTTGAATGTTGTTTCTGTTATTTCATCTCGTTGTTAACTTAAGTTTTGTTTTTATTATTACGTCTCTTTGTTTATTTTGTGTTGATATTTCTTTTATTGCTTCTCTTTTCATTATTAGTGTGTGTGCACTGGATTATACAACTTTTGTCTTAATGCGATATGCACTAACATACACATGATTGACACACACTCTATTTCTATCATTTTGTAAAAATCGAGCATCTTGGTGGTGTGGTTGAGCAGGATTATTTTTATGAAAATTTATTTTCAAGCCTAAGCATAGAGCATAATTTTCTGATGATCATATTTTGTTTGATGTGTGATATACTTGGCATGATTTATATATAATGAAGGAAAAATCTTGAAGGACATTTTGCACATACTTACACTTGTAGTGTTCTTCATTACTATTCATTGATTTAACACAGGAGAAGTAAACTATAGGACTACCGAACCTTTTGCAATATATATTATAAAAAAAATTAAAAAAAAAAACCAACACAGATTTGCCTTAGTGGTAAGGGCGAACTTGGAAATATGTGGGTTAGGCGCATGGTCCTGGGTTCGATTCCCCGCTGTTCAAATTCAGTAAAAAAGAAAAGATCTAATAATAAAAATAATAAAGGATGAAGCATATGGAGCTTTCCTAAGTAAAGGGATAGAAACAGTTACCCAAAACTCTAGGGGTTGAGTGTTCAACCTTTAAATAGAGTTTGGCGTGAAAACTGCTAGTCCCTTGAGTTTTGAGGTAGTTAGAATTAGTAATTATTAATCTTAAGGTTGAAAAATTCTGGGATAAATCCTGATTAGTAATAAAGAACACAGTCGTTTAGCCACATACACACGTTTGAGTTCTGAGATATTTTTCTCAATTCTTTGTGAAAGATTGTTTAGACAATCTTGGTGGATGTAGCTCCAGGGGGTTGAATAGTCATGTGTTGCATTTTGTGAGAATTCATTATTATGTTTGATTGCTTTTGTTTGTATTTTGAGTTTTATGCAATATTCATCTCAATTAATTTTTACTATTTTGCTCAAAAATTAGCAAAATGTTAGTTGGCGGGTGTGATTGAGCTGCATTATTGTATTTTTTATACATTTAAAATCAAAATATTTTTTTATTGTTTTATTATTTTATCATTGATTTTAGATGAAAAAATGGTTAAAAGGCATAAATCCAAATTGTGGTTGATTAAAAGCATAATTTATGCTTAATTTTATAACTTGTAATTTAATTGAGCAATATTTATTCACTTGCACAATACACTTTTAATATTTTATTTTTCATCTTTTGTCTAATTTTATTTTTGTTTCCTTAATTATTTATTATTTAGTTTGCTTGTCCAAGTTTTATTTTAATTTTTAATTTCTGTTTTACAGGTTCTTCTAAATGATGTTGTCAGTAGCAAAAATGACATGTCGTTTTCACTGTGAATGAATTCTGGTATCTTCTAAACAACTTGTCGTTTTGTCCATACATAAAAGCGACTTGTCGCTTTTGTCATCTTCAACCTCACGCTTGGCCTCGATGCACACAACCATAGCAACACTATCCAGTGGCAGCCACCACTGCTCAGCCATCCTCTACGCTGTTGTACGTCCACAGAAACACCATGAGCACAACCAGGGCAGCACCACTCCACGCACACGGCCACCATACACGGCATCACCTCCACCTCGCTGCCACCATTGATCCACTACATCCACACAAAGCTCTGAACCTCCTAGGCATCACCACCTCGCTACCCAACATCTCCACTGCACCCATGAACCAAACCACTCAACTCCATGCTGCATGGCAACACACTGAAACCATGAACTGCACCATCGCCATGCACGGCCTCCAGTGGTAGCAACCTCCTCTCTATCTCTCGGCTTCATCTCTCTCAGTTAGTAATGGAGGAAAGCAGAAAAAAGTAAAATAGAAATAGAAAAGAGAGAGAGGCACGGGAAGGAGAAACACAGGAAGAAATAGAAGGAAAAAAAACAACGGACAAAAACTCATGCGGGAAAACATGGAGAGGAAAACAGGGAAAGGAAAACAGGGAAGAAAACACGGAAAGGAAAATGGGACCCCTGCTTGTCGGTGGAGATGAACGAAAAGAAATTCTATATAAAGGGGTATCGTACGGATGAAAGGATCATGAGAGTTGGGGCAGCTCATTTTTATTACTCTTCCACAGTTCATTTTTCTTTGTAGAGTTTATTTGAGTTTATTTCATTTGAGAATTAATTTATTTTCTCTAAGCTTGTTTTGTAATATTTGGTGTTGTGTTTTATTTTAGTTTTCTTATGGAGAATTTATCCTTGAATTCCATGGTTCTTGTAATGAACATGGTTGGCTAAATTTTCATATAAGAGGTGAAGTCTAATGATTTAAATATTGTTTTGGATTAACAATAAAATTCATTTTGTGAGTTTGATAAATTAAAAGGTTTTATTATTAGAAACTTTGATTATCTATATATTTATCTTGATTCATTGCGATTTTCAAATACAGTGAATGCTTGAAAAATCCTTGTGATAATCAAATGGACTTGTGAATGTTTCTACCATCAATTATTCAAACTTAATCTTTAGTAATTAGTTTTCTTGGGTTTAACTGTTAAATTTACCAATTAGACGGAATCATTATTCTAGTTTAACTAAGCTAAATTGATTTGAAATAATATTCTAAATTCTTAGACGGATCCTCGAAACCTTAGTCATTCTCCATATTGATTTATTTTATCATTTCAGTTATATTTTGTTACTTTAAAAATTCTCATCCCAATAATCTCCTCTATTTGATTGCATGTTCCTTTTAATAATCTGATTTTTTGTTTTATTTTATTCTCTTTATCATATATGTCAATCCCTGTGGATTCGATCTTGTTAGGTACTAAAACACCTGTATCTTGCAAGTAAAACTACTCTGAATTTTTGGTTCGTTATTTTGAGTGAAAGTTCAGGCGCAAGAAGTTTTTGGCACAATTGCTGGGGATTGCAACATGTGATAATATATATATATATATATTTCTAACTTTCTCTTATTTTTGCAGATACCATTTTTGTTTAAGAAAGAGATTGAGTGGCATTGCTTTCATATTCATATCATTTTGTAATCTCATTCCTTTCTCTATCAATGTTTGCATGCATGCATATAGAGACGAGTTGGGTAGATTTGCAAGGAGAGCTGAAGTAGACACTGATACTTTCTTTGATAATTTGTTTGACACGCCATCTTATTTTGATACACATTCTATTTCATCATTTTCTTCGTCTACCATATAAGTGTGCACAAAGATCAACCTAGGACTCTACAAGAGTACCTTCACCCTACACGCACAATAACACCATCATGCATTATATTTCCTCCTAATATTCGTCCAGTGGATTTCAAACTTGGTATGATACAACTTCTCCCTACTTTTCATGGTCTGGAGAGTGAAAATCCATATGTGCATATTAGATAAAAAGTTGGATGTATTCATTGAGATCACGATCGATTGGGTCATGGGCTGAGATGACCCAAATGTTTTTTAATAAATACTTTCATCATCATAAGACTAATGCTTTGAAAAGGTAAATCTCAACTTTTACATAAAAGGATAGTGAGACTTTGTACCAAGCATGGGAACGTTTTAAAGAATCACTTAGCTTGTTTCCCAATCATGGTTAGGAAAGCTGGTGTCTAGTTAGCTATTTTTATGAAAGTCTTACTCCTAGAGAGCGTCAGTTTATTGAAATGATGTGTAATGGTGAGTTTTTGCATAATGATCCGGATGAGGCAATAGAGTATTTAAATGAACTTGCAAAAAAGGCTCACAATTGGACAGGACCAAACGCTTTAGACAGTACCAATCGAGCATGCCCCAATCAAACTCACATTATTCTATCATCTTAGAGAAGAAGATAACTTGAAGGCAAGGATGGAGCACCTAACTAGAGAGTTAGAGGCACTAAAGATGAAGGGAACAGTGGCAGCTCACATTATTCACCAAGCTGATGCCCCTGAATTGTGTGTTATTTGTCAGGAAGTAGACCATCTTGCACAAGATTGCCCAACCCTTACTGAGATGAGAGGAGTGTATAAGGAACATTGCAATTCTCTTGGCATGCATAAAAATCCCTTTTCACCCTACTCAGATACATACAATCCTGGATGGAGGAATCACCCCAACTTTAGTTGGAGGAATGACTCCAATTCACATCAAAATCCTCAAGGGCCTTCTGTTTTCACCTCTTATGTGCCCCCACATAAGAAAACCCTTGAGGAGACATTACAAACTTTTATGCAGGGTCAAGCTAATATTAATAGTCAGGCAATGCAGGCCATTAATGACTTGAAGAGTTCTATTGGTGAATTGACCTCTGCATTGCTCATTCAAGAAAATGGTAAGTTTCTTGCTCAACCTCAGCTGAATCCCAAAGGACAATTTGAGGTAAGTAATTCAAATTCTTATGATCCAAAATCTGAACATGTCAAGTCCATCACCACTCTACGCAATGGAAAAATAATTGATAAAAGCATTTCAATGAAAGATGGTAAAACCAACAATTCTTCAAATTCCAAGAGGGATGGTGAACTTGACACGGTTGAGTTAGATATGCTTGTCAAAGCCCCAATACCTACCCCTTTTCCACAAAGGTTGCAAGCTTCTCATAAATTGGTTCGAAATGCTAACATTCTTGAAATTTTTAAACAAGTGAAAATTAATATTCCCTTGTTGGATGCCATTAAATAGATTCCATCTTACGCCAAGTTTTTGAAAGATCTGTGTACAGTGAAGTGTACGATGAAGGTGCAAAAAAAGGCTTTCCTCACAGAACAGGTAAGTGCCATCCTTCAAAATAATTCTCCTCCAAAATATAAAGATCCAAGTTGTCCAACAATTTCTTGTGTTATTGGGAACTTTAAAATCGAGAAAGCTTTACTTGACCTTGTGCTAGTGTTAACCTCCTACCTTACTCGGTATATGAGCAATTGGGTCTTGGTGAGCTTAAGCTCACCAAGATAACACTCCAACTTGCTAACCGTTCAATGAAAATATAGAGAGGAATAGTTGAGGATGTGTTAATGTTGGTAGGCAAATTTTACTTCCCGATGGACTTTATTGTTTTGGACACAGAACCTGTCTTTGATGTTTGCACTCAAATTCCTATAATCTTAGGTAGGCCATTCCTTGCAACCTCGAATGCTTTAATAAATTGTAGGAGTGGTGTGATGATAATTTCCTTTAGCAACATGACTTTGGAGTTGAATATTTTCAATATTTGTAAGCAACCTGGTGATGATGATGATGTGCATGAAGTGAATTTGATTCAAACACTTGTTCAACATCAACTTGATTTGTCAATTTTTCTGACCCTCTGGAGGCCTGTTTGGTTCATTGCAAAAATTTTAATGATGATTTTATGCTTGCTTCTATGAACTTTTTGCTAGGATCCACTCCTATAATGGACACTAATAAGTGAAGGGCACGCTTTGAGGAGTTACCACCTCGTGATGTTATGCCCCTCCCCTTAAGTGTCCAAACACCAAAACTTGACTTGAAACCTCTACCTACTAAACTCAAATATGCATTTTTAGGCCAAGCAAAGACATTACCAGTTGTCATCTCCTCAAAACTCTATAAAATTTAGGAGAAAAAATTAATTGATGTTCTCATTGAACACAAAATTGCAATAGGATGGCCCTTATCAAAAGGAATCAGTCCTTTAATTTGTACCCACCAGATATATTTAGAAGACAATGCTAAGCCCTCCAGAGAGGTAGTGTAGACTCAACCCCAACATGAGAGAGATTGTTAGAGCAGAGGTGTTGAAACTTTTGGATGTAGGGGTCATCTACCCTATTTCTGACAACAAATGGGTTAGTCCTACATAGGTGGTACATAAGAAATCTGGTATGACTGTAGTTAAGAATACAGAAAATGAGTTGATCCCAACTAGAGTTACTACTGGTTGGCGTGTGTGAATTGACTACAGAAAGCTAAATTCAGTTACTAGGAAGGATCACTTTCCTCTACCATTCATGGATCAAATCCTTGAACGGGTAGCTAACCATAAATTTTAGTACTTCCTAGATGGTTATTCTGGATATAACCAAATTGAGATTGCTCTTGAAGATCAAGAAAAGACAACTTTTACATGTCCATTTGGTACCTTTGCATATTGAAGGATGCCATTCGGACTTTGTAATGCCCCTACTACATTTCAAAGATGCATGATGAACATATTCAGTGACATGGTAGAGCATTTGTTCAAATATTCATGGATGATTTTTCTATTTTTGGTGATTCATTTGATGAATGTTTGACTCATTTAAAAAAAATGTTGATTAGATGCAAAGAAAAGAATTTGATTTTGAACTGGGAAAAGTGTCATTTCATGGTTACTCAAGGGATTGTCCTTGGTCATATTGTCTCTTCTCAAGGTATCAAAGTTGATAAAGCCAAGATTGAATTAATTGCCAATTTTCCCATCCCAAAGAGCATCAAGGATATCAGATCTTTTCTAGGTCATGCAGGATTTTACAGAAGGTTCATTAAAGACTTCAGTACAATTTCTAAACCTTTGTGCAATTTATTGTCAAAGGAAAATTCTTTTGTGTGGACTAAGGACTGTGTGATAGCTTTTACAAAGCTAAAAAGTATGTTAATTTCAGCCCCAATTATGCAATCACCTGATTGGTAGTTGCCATTTGAAATTATGTGTAATGCTAGTGATTATGCAGTTGGAGCTGTGTTGGGCCAACGTAGGGACAAAAAGCTTCGTGTTATTTATTATGCAAGTAGAACTTTAAATAGTGCTCAAATGAATTATTCAGCAACTGAAAAAGAGCTACTTGCAATAATTTTTGCACTTGAAAATTTTCATTCTTACTTGATTGGGTCCCAAATTGTCATTTTTATTGATCATGCAGCTTTGAAATACCTTTTAGCTAAAAAAGATGCAAAACCCAGGTTGCTTAGATGGGCCCTTTTGTTGCAAGAATTTGATTTAACAATTAAAGACAAAAAAGGAGTTGAGAATGTTGTTGCTGATCATTTGCCTAGACTTGTTTTTTTAGATACCATGGAGACAGTTCCTATTAAAGACACATTTCCAGATGAACAACTTCTTGGTATATCTCAAATGCCTTGGTATGCTGACATTGCGAATTTTCTTGTTACAGGTGAAATTCCTCACTATTGGACTCAACAAGATAAGAAGAATTTTTTTTTTGTAAGGTACATAAATTCTTTTGGGATGATCTGTATCTGTTTAAATATTGTCAAGATCAGATAATTAGAAGATGCGTGCCAGATAGTGAATTCCAAGGTGTAATATCTCTTTGTCACTCTGGAGCATGTGATGGCCATTTCTCTAGTAAGAAAACAACCTTTAAAATTTTACAATGTGGTTTTTATTGGCCTACTGTTTTCAAGGACACCTATGAATTTTGTAAAGCGTGTGAACATTGTCAAAAATTGAGAGGAATTACCTGCCGGAATATGATGCCACTAAATCCAATTTTGGTTATTGAAATATTCGATTGTTGGGGCATCGATTTCATGGGACCTTTTCCAATCTCTTTTGGCAATCTCTACATTTTGGTAGGTGTTGATTATATGTCCAAATGGATTGAGACTGTTCCATGTAGACCAAATGATCACAAAGTTGTGCTGAAATTTTTGAAAGAAAATATTTTGTCTAGGTTTGGAACACCTCGGGCCATTATTCATGATGGGGGTAAACCTTTTTATAATAAGCCTTTCGAAGCCTTAATGCCGAAATATGGTATCACTCATAAGGTTGCTACCCCTTATCACCCACAAACATGTGGCCAGGTTGAAATATCCAATCAGGAGATTAAAAAGATTTTAGAAAAGATGGTTAATCCAAATCGCAAATATTGGTCTTTACAACTAATCGATGCACTTTGGGCATATCGTACTGCTTTTAAAACCCCAATTGGTATGTCCCAGTAACACCCTGCCAAAAAAGGCCCTTAGGCCTTGACCTTAGTAGCCTTAATTTTAGTTAATTAGGAGTTGAGTTATTTGAGAATAAAAATATTTTGGATATTTGATTTGGCAAAAAAGATGTATACTTTGGGTTTAGAAGAATTATTAGGAAATTCTAGTGCAATATTGATTTTTGAGGAAAATGAAATTCTTGGAAGTTAATTGGAAAATTTTTAGTGATTTATTAATTTTGAGGATAAGAAGCCAAGAGACCCATAAGGAAATGACACATGGCACATTGGATGGTTGCCACAAAAATGGGCTAAGCACATTGGAAGGCCCAAGAGATTGATTTATTAAGGACCCAAGCTTTTTGGGTATAAAGGTTTAGAGAGACACTAAGGCATTAGGGCCAACTTGATGGACACTAGGCCTAACTTGATGGACATAAGACTTTAGGCCTCTAATGCACTAAGGATGAGATAGGCGAAGGTTAAGATGTTAAAAAGACCATAGGTCTTGGGAGATATAAAGTTTTAAGCCTTCCTTGAAGGACTCTAGAAAATAGGCTCAATGAAAATGACATAAGGCATTTGGGCCAAACTTTGTATAGAATGGACCCATGGCCCGATTAGGCAAAGTCAAATATTTTCAAAACCAATTTAGTGGATCTTGAGGTTTTCTTTTTAACCCTACAAATCTGTAAAATGAGACTCTCTCATTCAAAATCCAAGAGCCCTTAAACCATGAGCCCATACATTTGGCTCTTTTAAACCCACATGACCCAAAACCATGTTTGAGCTCATTTCTCCATTCAAGACCAAAGGCTCAATACACCATATCATTCGTTTCCTTAAGCCCAAATCACACTCAAAGTACCAAAATTAAGTTTTGAAAATTGGTTAAGGCCATTAACCATCATGCTTGAGGTTAGTGCACTTTAAGCCATGCTTTGGAGCTTAATTGTGCTTAATCTTTTCTTTAACTTTTTAATTCAAATTTTATTGAATTAATATTCCATTAAACCTTGATTAAGACCCTATTAATGACCTATCTAACCAGACCCACATGTCATTATGAAAAATTTCGTAACATGCCCAAACCATGCTTCAATCGGTTTTGGGCATTGCCCTTTGTAATGCTTGGACTGTTTTGCCCTTTGGCCCTTAAACCAGGGTAATATGATCCTTAAACACCTCATGAGACCCTCCCAAAGTCAATTTCAGTCTTGGACAAAATTACTTGCACAAACCAATTCCTTGAACCAAACTGGGTGCACCTTGGTTTAGTTTGCGCTCTAACCGATTGAGTCAAGTTTGAACCATCCTCCTGCCATGGTTTGCACCACCACCCCATGCCACCTCCTTCTCCACCAAATCACCAAGAAGACCCATGACCATCATGAAAGATTTTGACTCATTTTTGTTGCCTAAAAATATCCAAAACCGAACTGATTTTCTGCCACCACAAAACCACCTCCATCCACCTGTTTTCAAGGGTTGTTTGATGGTTTTTCTGCCATCCAAATGATGTCTCACGACCATACATGCCTTCTAGGATCAATGTAACAACTGTGGATAGGAAATCATGGTGGTTTTAGGCTATTATTCCCCCTGTACAAGCTGACCTAAGCTCATGCAAGCAAATCTGAAAATTTTCCAGATTTGAGCACCTCCCACTTCACCCAATCACCAAGCACCCAAGCCAACGCCCCTCACCCCTTGGCCTCCAATAAATACTTCACTCCCCTTCTAATTTCACTCACATTACAGCTCCAAGCATGATCTTGAGCTTTGAGAGCATTTCCCCCTCTTAGAGATCAAAAGAGTGCAAACCAAGTGAGTTTTGGTGAGTTCTTGAGTGTTCTTGTGTAAGGTAGTCTAGAGTGCTTGGAAGGCCACGAAATTTGTGACTTTTCTTCCTTTTTATCTTAGCTATAATTTTAAGCTTTGTTTTCAAATGTTGATATGAAATTTGGTTGAGTTTTGTAAAGGTTATGATGCTTAATATAAAACCGAGTCAATTAAAGGAAGGTTTGAATGATTGAATGTTTTAAAATAGAAATTTAGCTATGGCATGTACTAAGCATGATTTTATATGATCTATTATTATCCTAACATGATTATGGAAGGTTAAATTTGTGGTTAGAAGCATGCCATGATAGGTTTTAAATCTATCTTGTTTTGATCTTCAAGCATGGATCGGTTTTAAGCATATTGGTGATTAAGGATTTCTTAGCTTTGACTAAGTGTTGGGATGAATTTGATTACTGAAGGATTAGGCTTAATAATGTCTCTAAAGATGTTAGTGATCATTAGTGATTAAAGAAAATCTCATATGCGTGCATTCATAGGGATCAATAGTTGAAAATAGACATAGGCATCAACTAGGATGCATGCCACGGGTTGGGACTAATTGGACAAGTTCCACTTGAATTTTGAAAATACAAGGACATAAATGGTTTTAGAATGCCAAAAATATGTAGTCCATAAAATTTGGTTAAATTTAGAATTCGTTCGCAATTAGTGAAAATTTAGAGCTTAGATGGCAATTTTTGAAAGTTTAGGGATATTTTTGTACATACTCAATTTTTGGAGCCTTTGATTTTGAACCTATCCATAAGAGTATTAACTCTAACTTAGTATACACATGATTTACATAACTACGACACTAATTTCAAATTTTTCTGGAAGTTTGTAAGTTGGCCTCTAACTTACAACTTGATAGATTATTTATAAATTATTGATAAATGCTCATTTCATACTTCAATTATCATTTTTAGCATAAATTATCATGTTATACGAAACATTGAGTGCATAGCTACATGACATGTGGCATTTTTATCATTTTTGTATATTATATTTATAAATGTCATTTTTGCATGAAATTTACTAAATATGCACATGTCATGAGAAACATTTTTCAAAGTATAGCATGAAAATCATTTTATCACCACCCCAAAGACCAGGATGGGGAATTATCCTAGTGGAACTCCTTTGTCCACTCTAGAGTGTTTAATAATGGAGTGGTAACCCCTGGATTGACGAAAAACAGTCAACAGGCTTCAAATGGGTTCTTTTTAAAGAACGCTGGAGCAAAGTCAACATGTTATGACACCTAACGCTGGTGGATGTACATGTTATGAATTTTATGATGTTATGTTATACTTACCAATGCATTGAGAATGAATCTATAGACAATGTAGTTTCAACGTGAGTTGTACGACGGTCATCGGCAGGTACTCACAGTGCATACGGAGAACTGTGACATTACCATACATTATGTTATTAATTAAGATAATGATGTAAGTCTATGATGATGAAAGTTTATGATGAAATTTTTACGAAGAAGTTATATTTTCTCAAAAATGATGACGAAATTACTTACTGAGTAAAAACCCATGTCTTCATATTTTTAAAAAGATGTTGAGGAATCTGGATGGGAGACATGCATACTGATTTTCTGCATCTCATGCATTGCATATTTATCATTTATCATTATTGATTTATCTTTGTGCCAGTTAGTTGTTTAACTTACTGAGATTTCGAGTAAATCTCACCCTTTTATGGGACCACTATCATTCCGACTGGAATGATAGAAGTTGTGTTAGGAATCAACCAGAAAGAGATTGATGGAGCACTGGATCCACATGTTTGAAAAGGAGCCAGGATTTGTGAGGAAGCTAGATTTAATGCTGATGTTTATAGCCCAAGTCCTTCATGCTTTAGAACGCATAAAGAGAATAATATGACTTTGTATACAAGTCTATGCTACATTGGTATTTTGAACACGATAATTTTCTAATGAAGTTGGGATGTTTTTAGTTATTCTGGCATATCTTACATTTTAACCTTTTATTTCCGCTACAATTATTGCATACTACTAGTTGCATACTAAGGTACATTGCATATTAACTGTCATGTACGGGGGTATGTAACCTTGTATTGCATGTCCCGACGTTCCAAGTCTCCGTTCCATCCCAAGCGGAGATTGGGGGAGTCATAGTCCCCATAAAGACTTATTTTTGGAAAGGCTTGTCACTTGCCTGTGGAATTGGAACACAAAGCTTATTGGGCAATTAAGCAATTTAATTTTGATACGGACAAAGCTTGTTCTCTTCATAAGTTTCAACTTAATGAATTAGAGGAAATCAGGAATGATGCTTACAACAACTCTCATGTTTACAAGGAAAAATTGAAGATTTTTCATGATAAAAATATTTTTCGAAAGTCCTTTGAACCTTCCCAAAAGGTTTTGTTACATAATTCAAGGTTCCATTTGTTTCCTGGAAAGCTTTGATCCCGATGGACTAGTCCCATTGTTGTAAAAACTGTTTATCCTTATGGGACTGTTGAGATAGAAAATTCAGAGAATGGTAATATTTTTAAAGTCAATGGACAGAGGTTGAAACCATTTTTGGGTGATTTTACTCTAGAGATTAAATCCACGGCACTAGAGGATCCTGCTTATCAGAATTAATTTCTTTCCTCTAGTTTTTATTTATTTATTAAATTTATTTATTATTTATTATTTACCTTATTTGTTTGTTTTTTTCCCTTCCTTTGGTTTTGTATTTTCTAAATTTGATATAAATCTACTTCTTATGTGCACTCAATTATCTCAGGTGATTTCTTTCCTCTTTTTTGCGGTGTTGATCATGCTTTAATTCATGTCTTTATAGAATATCTCATCACATTTGCTTAACATTGAGGACAATGTCACATGTAGTTGGCGGGGGGGGTTTCTGTTGAATATATACTAGTTATCTATTTATTCGTCTCCACCAATCTTTGTTTTCTGTTAAAAAAAAGGAAATAACATGATGAAGTGATACCGACACGCAATAGCACAATGATCGTAAGTGTCCACCTTGGCAGAGTAGTTATCTTGCCTATTATCCCATTTGTTTGGCAGTATTTCTTTAGGGATATTGGGTTTTAGAAAACCCGCTTTTGAATGAGTAATTTCTTTTCTGTGTTTACATTTTTTGCTTCATTAATTGTTTTCAATGTGTGTTTATTCGTTGTACTACTTGTAAAAAAAAATTGATGTTTTAATTTTATCTATGCCATTTGATTTTATGTTTCATGTCTTGGGTGAGAGATAGATTGCGTAGAGTTGCAACAATGAGAAAAAAAAAATATTTGTGAATGGAATGAAACTCAAAACTAATTTTATAGAGATGGAAATGAGAACAAAACAAGTCAAAAAAAAAACTGCAGACTGTCCTTATGTTTCTCGTAAACACTAAACCTCTATTGTTAATTGCTGATTTGTCTTTGTATTTGTTTTTCTCTCGTTCCAGCTCCATTATTTGTGGTTACATGTTTTGAGCATACCAGTCCACACATTTCTTCAACTGCTTATTTTCTTGTTTTAATATTTTATTTTTTTTACTTTTATTAGCAAGCCTTTGCTGCAACTTAGAAATTTGAATTTTAAGTTCATCTACCTCACTCACCCTGACAGTAATCTTCGGGACATGTTTGGAACAGCAGCAGCATATTGGGCATCGAGCATTCTCGATCCTGAAACCACCTTAGCATCGGACTGGGTAGAAAAATGTATCTTTGTTCTGATCATGGCATTGACGGCATCAGGACATAAGATGAATGGCTGTGGTGTAATAGGTGCTTGATTCAAATCAGGGATATTATTGACAAAATGTTGCTCGGCCATTTGAGAGATTAAGAGAAGTTGTGAGAATTGAGAGAAATGTGAGAAATGCAGAGAACTTGTTCGGTATTTAGAAGGGTGAAAATTGTCCCTTATATAGAGACCCAGAGTATTCAAGGCTCTCCGATAACTGATCCAAGCGAGACCCAGAGTGGAGCTCGATGCCATAAAGCAATTTTTCCATTCGCACTTTACAGCACAACTCGAGACTCGGGGCAGAGCTTGAGGCTCTAAAGCGTTGTCGGTCGAGCTTTACAGCATGAATCACGGACCCTAGATTCCTTGATTTTTGACAGTTGGATGAAAATTTTCGTATGACATTGTTTTTCACCCCAAGCATTTCTCACTTGTCCAGGAAGTTCTTCTTTAACTCTCTCATACAAATTTGAATGTTGTTTTTGTTATTTTGTCTCGTTGTTTATTTAAGTTTTGTTTATATTATTACATCTCTTTATTTATTTTGTGTTGATATTTCTCTTGATGCAAACTAAGGAGCTGGACATGCTAATCATACACGTGGGAATGGAGCTAAATTTGCACGAGACCCTTTGTTACTTCCTAGTGGCCCAATTACAAGACTTAGAGCCAAACGTTTCAAGGAAGCACTAAATGGGCTAATCCAAGAGAATTGGGCTGATTCAAAAAAGACCAAGATGGGCTCAAATAATAATCAAGGCTTAGTCCATGTCATCAAAGCAATTGAAGAGGCTAATTAGCATGCAAAAACGTGACTAGCATGGTCTGACCATTAAAAGAGCGTGAATTTGTTGAGTTTCAAGGATATTAAATAGGGGAATGAACTTGGTCTTGGCTGGTTATGTTAAATACATTAAATTTAGTCATATAGTTATTTTTGGTTGCCTCTAGAAGTCCAAGAGGCCTAAAAATGTAGGGACTTATTTATGTTGATGTTTATGTTGTTTTTAAAGCTGTAGTTATAACTTTTTCTATTCTTGGAGGGTTGTTCCAAGAATATAGATGGGCGTTACAAATTTTAATGGGCAGAGTTTGTTTTTCAAAAAAAAAATTTTATCATTTGAGGTCTTGTGTTCCTCTTCGTTCTTAAAAGAATTCTTTGAACTTATTAAGTTAATCTTGTGGCATTCAAACAACCAAACTTATCACCTTGATTCTTGAGAGATTCTTAGGTTTTCTTGGTGTGGCGTTTCAATCCTTCGTAGTCTTGATTTTCTTCTAATTAGGTGACGGGTCAAGGCTTAACAAATCTTGTCTACACGATCTTGGGGTTCCAAGCCATCATTGTTATTGGGTTTCATCACAATTGTTAGTGGAGTTCATATCATCTTTTATTGCTTCTCTTTTCTTTATTAGTGTGTGTGCACTGGATTATACAATTTTTGCCTTAATGCGATATGCACTGACATACACATGATTGACACCCTATTTCTATCATTTTGTAAAAATTGAGCATCTTTGTGGTATGGTTGAGCGGGATTATTTTTATGAAGATTTATTTTCAGGTCTAAGCATAGAGCATAATTTTTGATGATCATGTTTAGTTTGATGTGTGACTTGAAATACCGGGATGCTATATTTATTGAGATAGACTTGGCATGATTTATATATAATGAAGGAAAAATCTTGAAGGACATTTTACACATACTTACACTTGTAGTGTTCTTCATTACTGTTCATTGATTTAACACAGGAGAAGTAAACTACAGGACTACCGAGCCTTTTGCAATATATATTATTAAAAAAAAAACCAACACAGATTTGCCTTAGTAGTAAAGGCGGGTTAGGCACATGGTCTTGGGTTCGATTCCCCACTGTTCGAATCTATATATATAAAAAAAAAAGAAAAAAAAAAAGAAAGAAGATCTAATAATAAAAATAATAAATGATGAAGTGTATGGAGCTTTCCTAAGTAAAGGGCTAGAAACAGTTACCCAAAACTCTGGGGATTGAGTGTTCTACATTTCAACAGAGTTTAGCATGAAAATAACTAGTCCCTTAGGCTTTGAGATAGTTAGAATCAGCAATGATTAATCTTAAGGTTGAAAAATCCTGGGATAAATCCTGATTAGTAATGAAGAACATAGTTGTTTAGCCACATACACATATCTGAGGTCTAAGATATTTTTTCCAATTTTTTGTGAAAGATTGTTGACAATCTTGGTGGATATAGCTCTAGGGGGGTTGAATAGTCATATGTTGCATTTTGTGAGAATTCATTATTATATTTGATTGCTTTTGTTTGGATTTCAGGCTTTATGCAATATTCATCTCAATTAATTTTCACTATTTTGTTTAGAGATTAGCAAAATGTTAGTTGGGGGTGTGATTGAGCTGCATTATTACATTTTTTATACATTTTAAATCAATATGTTTTTAATTATTTTATTATTTTATCATTGATTTTAGATGAAAAAATGGTTAAAAGGCAGTAATCCAAGTTGTGATTGATTAAAAGCATAATTTATGCTTAATTTTATAACTTGTAATTTAATTGAGCAATATTTATTCACTTGCACAACACACTTTTAATATTTTATTTTTCATCCTTTGTCTAATTTTATTTTTGTTTCCTTAATTATTTATTATTTATTTTGCTTGTTCAAGTTTTATTTTTACTTTATTTGTTTTATTTTAATTTTTAATTTCTGTTTTATAGGTTTTTCTAAATGACGTGTCGTTTTCTCAGTAGAAAAAATGATGTTGTTTTCACTGCTAATGAATTTTGCTATCTGCTAAACGACTTGTCGTTTTGTCCATACACAAAAAAGACATGTCGCTTTCGTCATCTTCAACCTCACGCATCACTTGGCCTCGACGCACACAACCATAGCAACACTGCCTAGCGACAGCCACCACTACTCAGCCATCCTCTACGTTGCCGCACGTCCACAAAAACACCATGAGCACAACCATGGCAGCACCACTCCACACATACGGCCTCCATACACGGTAGCATCTCCACCTCGCTGCCACTGTTCATCCACTGCATACACGGCAGCACCACCACCTCGCTATCTAGCATCTCCACCTCAACCATGAACCAAACCACTCAACTCCACACTGCACGACAACACGTTAAAACATGCACTACACCATCGCCATGCATGGCCTCCAACGGCAGCAACCTCCTCTCTATCTTTCGGCTCCATCTCTCTCAATTAGTAATGGAGGAAAGCAGAAAAAAAAAATGGAAATAAAAAAAAAAGAGAGAGGCACAGGAAGGAGAAACTCAGGAAAGAAATAGGAAAAAAAACAACGGACAAAAACTCATGCGGAAAAACAGGGAAGAAAACACGAAAAGGAAAATGGGACCCCTGCTTGTCGGTGGAGATGAACAAAAAGAAATTCTATATAAAGGGGTATCGTACAAACGAAAGGATCATGAGAATTGGGCCAGCTCATTTTTATTACTCTTCCGCAGTTCATTTTTCTTTGTAGAGTTTATTTGAGTTTATTTCATTTGAGAATTAATTTATTTTCTTTAAGCTTGTTTTTTAATATTTGGTGTTGTGTTTTATTTTAGTTTTCTTATGAAGAATTTATCCTTGAATTCCATGGTTCTTGTAATGGACATGGTTGGCTAAATTTTCATACTAAGGTTAAGAGGTGAAGTCTAATAATTTAAATATTATTTTGGATTAACAATAAAATTCATATTGTGAGTTTGATAAATTAAAAGGTTTTATTATTAGAAACTTTGATTATCTATATATTTATCTTGATTCATTGTGATTTTCGAATACAGTGAATACTTGAAAAATCTCTGTGATAATCAAATGTACTTGTGAATTTTTCTACCATCAATTATTCAAACTTAATCTTGATTAGTTTTCTTGGGCTTAACTGTTAAATTTACCAATTAGACGGAATCATTATTATAGTTTAATTGAGCTAAATTGATTGGAAATAATATTCTCAATTATTAGACGGATCCTCGAAACCTTAGTCATTCTCCATATTGATTTATTTTATCTTTTCAGTTATATTTTGTTACTTTAAAAATTCTAATCTCAATAATCTCCTTTATTTGATTGCACGTTCCTTTTAATAATCTGCTTTTATTGTTTTATTTTATTCTCTTTATCGTATGCAGATTCGATCCTGTTAGGTACTACAACACCTGTATACTTGCAGGTAAAACTAGTCTGAATTTTTGATTCGTTATTTTGAGTGAAAGTTCAGGCGCAACACTTTCATTTCTTTCTCTTAGACAAATAGCATCGATAGTGTGATGCCCCCAGCCCCCACTTGGGATTGGACGGTGACTGAATGATCAAATAATTCTTTTAACTACTTAAGGACAGTGGCAATAAATGATCATGGTACCGAATGTAAAATCTCAAAAGTTTGAAACTTTCATAATTTTACTTTCTTAGATAATTGTTTTTAAAGCAACTCCCAAAACAAGGGACCATCAAGATACTATTTCATAAAAACCATAATTCATTGTTTTCTTTTTCTTTTCTTTTTTTCTACAACTACTACTTCCATGGTCCCCTTCTTTCTTTCTTTTTTCTAATCCAACTTCATCCTCTTTTCCAAAAAGCGGTCCTTATCTCTATTCTTCAGTCCCTTCGTCTCTTCTATAAGCTGTAAGGCCTTGGAGATGAGTCGGTCAATATTTTTTATCATATCCAAAAGAGAGGGCTCTGATGAGCTCTTAGTAGTCTTGGGCACCTCCTCGGTGGTCGGGGGTACCTTGGTCTTCTTGCATTTCTTCATCTAGACCTGTCACAACTTCTACCATTCCAGGTGAAAAATGGTAGTGAAAACTACCACAGTGAGATTTCAAGAAGGAAAATGATAGGATTACTACTCTCTTACGACTCATTTACTACTCTTTTTTTATTTGATTTTTTTATTAATTTTTTATTTTACTTAATGATTAAGGAAGTGATTATTAATAAAATTATATATTTTTTAATTTTTTCTTAATGATTAAGGATATTAAAAAAATAGTTAAAAGAAAATGATAAAAAAATAAAAAATTTCAAATATGATAGAAGTAGTAAAGGAGTAGTGAAATAGTGGTAAGGGTATCATTACCCATTTCATTCCATAAATAAATGCATGGACATGAACTTCGACATAAAAAATTTGACATATGCAACATAGACCTTTCATAAAGACATCTTTTTATTTTTAGACTTCTTATCACATGGCCATATCATTTGAGCTCAGGTACTTATCTTTGTCTTAACACATCATAACATTCTTTTCATTTCATAACATTTTCGTATTGTGATCATATCACATTGTAACAAATCATGGCATCACATAACATATCATGGCATATCATTGCGTATCATTGCATATCATAACTCATTATAACATATCATAACATGGAGCTCAAATGTCTTGTTCGTTTCATGATTCATATGAATGGATACCACACGGCTCCCCTAAGCACCGTGTGTTCTCGGTTAGTTACCGCATCAACCAATGATCCACTTGATCTAGGTGACTACGTCATAATATCAACTTATCCTTTTATAGTAGTTCATTTACTTCGCCTTCACCGTACAGCACCCACTTGCTTTAGGTGCAACCCCGCTCCAGTATCTTTTCCTTAAGGAGCCATTCGAGACCCGTCGACTATACTTCATCCACCCAGGGGTCTCCACTCGACTTTAAACACTTTAGAGTGGGCAGGGAGTTCCACTAGGGCATTTCTCCGTCCTAGCACTTAGGGTAATAATAAAACGTACTTTGACTCTTTTCTTTTTTTGAAAGCATAGATTTCCATGCATGAGACATGAACACATGGCATTACACTTTATCATACTCATGCAACATGTACAACCCGAAACGTATATGATCCAATTCACAATGTACATCTCATAATGTGGCTTGAAAACATTAGAACATGCAATCATATGATGCATACATGTAAACATACTTGAATCACACTCATCGAAACCTAAAACAAATTCAGATTCCCTTGATATGGCCTTGGCCGAAACATACAAGTCCTCCAAACATGGATTTACATCATCACAACATATATTCTCATGCTTTTACATGTTCATAGATCAAAACAAGCATGCATAGCACATATACATGTTAAAATTGAAACCCTAATCATGGTATATTCAAAATACACTTCAACAAACCGTCATGAAATCATGGCATCTAATCTTTATATCAAAACTGAATGTACATACCACAATATAAAGAGATTCAAACAATGATAAACAAACAAGAGTACACAAAATATATACAAGTGCTATCCAAAGTAAGTTGGAAGTTTACTTGCAAAAATTCAAAGTATAAAATAACAAAATCGGAAAAGTACATGCAAGACATATTAGAAAACAACTAGAGAAACCCTAGCCTCGAAATAAGAGTGGATGCGTGTGCATCTAGGGTTTTTGAAAAAATGATTTTCCATGAGAAACCCTAGAGTTCGAAACACTTGACTCTTGAGGATAAGAAACCCTAGCCTTTCTTCTAAGTGGTGGTTATGGCCTTCAATCCTCTTCCACTTTGTGTTCAAGAGCTTAAAACTAAACGATATTTTTGGGTTCTTCCTTCTCTTGAAGAAAAACCATAATTTCTAAAGTGAAAGTGTGTGCACATGTGAAAAACCCCTAAATCTGAAACTTGTTGGTGTTGTTTTCCCTCTTGGCTATGTGTGTATGGGCAAGAAATGATGAAATGGTTCTTACCTCCTTGTGCTCTTCTTTTCGCTGAATGGTGTAGGAAAAATCCTTTGTGATTCTCAAAATAATGGAGAGAAATGGTGGCGTTAGGTTGGTGAGAAAGTGTAAAAACTTGGAGAGAAATAGTGGTTTCCAAAACCCTTTAGAGGAGAAATGAGAACTTGTGTAAAAAACCTCCCCAAATTTCAGCAATGCCCTTATATAGAGCCTCCTTCCCTTCTTGAAATTCCATAGGCTCATGCATGCATGCCACTTGGCATCTCAAAGAATGGGGGGTCTCTTCCTCTTTCCTAGGATGACCTAAGAAAACCAAAGGCCTCCCTCACATATGGCGTGTAGTCTCCACCAATCGAAACCCTCTCTGCTTCATCTTCCCATTATGACTTTCCCTACTTGTCTAGGTTCAATGTATTTGGTGGCATAAGGGTCAAAGCACACAACTCAATCCTCCTTGGAACTCCACCTCACATGCATGGTTGCCTTGTGGCAAGTGAGTGTGTGTGTGTTCCATGTGTGGCCGAGACCCTAGCTTTTCCTTAGGTGATCATTGGCCTTCTTCCCAATGTGATCTTTGGAAGCACAGTGCCGTCGGCCCCTCTCTCTCTCTCTTGCTCTTCCAACATTTTTCTAGAACATCCATTTCCCTTTTCCCACGTAAGATTTTCTTGGAACTCCACAAGCTTCTTTGCATGCTTGACTAGTTGTCACTTACCGAAATGAGCCTTGCATGTGGGCATGTAAGCCCTAATTTGATGACATCATCCTCCACTCACACCTTCTAGAACCTCCTGCATGTTGGACAAGTGTCACACTTGCCTCTTCCCTAGGTTTCTTTCTAGAAAATACTAAATTGCTCTTCTTGTGCCATGTGGTGCCTACATCTCCTTTTAGAAATCACTTTGGGCATCCAAACCCTAAGTTCAACCTAGCTGGCCAAAATTCACATGGGCTTTGTTAGGCTCTTTCCTTCACCTATCTCTTATGGGCTTCCTAAATTTAGAACTTCTTAAGATCCAAAATTACTTAGCATCTTTTTCCTCTAACACTTAGCATCTTTTAAGGACTAAAATAATTCCTTCAATTAAAATAGAAACGTGGACTTGGTAAAGTTTGGGTTCTCACAGATAGAAACCAGGTGCGGGAGAGAACCCAGCTCCTCGTTGACGGATTCTTCCTTTCTTTAAAATATTTATAGGATTGCAGAGTGTTCCTTTGTTTCAGATTTGGAATTGTTGGCTATGAAATATGTTACCTTCAAGGCTATACATCAACAAGACTTCTTTAAGAAAAAGCACTTCAAATCTCGGCCATGGTTGTGGCTACTTTGCAGTTTTTTTAAGCTACAAACATGGGTATATTGCATATTGTTTTCAGTTAAAAATCATTACGTACACATAGAAATCAAGATAAAATATAAAATTCAAAGAGGCTGGCTAGTTTTTTACACGTATTTTGCCTAAAAAAATATGTTTACAGATCCCTTACACACATATTACACAAATCGGGGAGAGAGAGATAAGTGATTACCTTCCTTTGGATGATAGGTGAGTCAATATTGAAGGAGATAAAATATTCAAACCCAAGACCAGGCCCAGCCCACCTAAAGGCCATCGCTAGGAGACAAGAGAGAGAGCAAAAGGGGGACAAGGAGGGGACAATGAGAGGGAGGATGTCAGAAGAAAATCCAAGAAAGGATAAGAGGGAAGGAAAAAAAATTAGAAAAGAAAGGAAGATATAAGACACGCAAACAAAAGGTGGTCAATCATCGCCACTCCCGATGGGTACGCGAAAAGAGGAGACAGATAAAAGGAAATGGCCAAATGACTCCAAGGGGTTCAATTTCTTCTTCAGCTTCTTCAACCTCTCGAAAGGGGCTCCAGGAAGAACATTTTTCTCCACAAAATATATTTAAGATCTCCACTATAAAGTGAGAAAGGAGAGATGTAACACCCCACTTCCTTACCCTATTAGGTTAACTCTTAGGTTAACCCCCTAGATTTTAGAAGGATAGCTCGCTTACTTAGAAGAATGCTGACTTTCGTTAGGCAAGCATAGTTCAAATTCTTTCTTTGAGCTTTGATTCAAATTTTCCTTCTTTGATCATTCATTTCTAGTATTTATTAGCCATACTTGCATTTTTATTGAGCCTTAGTACATGTCATTTTGTATGGTGACATGCCCCTAAAACCGTTTCATTTGGGAACCATGTGTACTTTGTGTGCATTGGACCAAAATACCCTTAGCCCAAATTATTTTCAAGGATAATTCTGTCTTTAGTTCCATGAATTTTCAGTGAAAAATCCTTATGGTTGATTGTGGAAAAACCCTAGCCAAAACCCTAAATATTTTCAAAATTTCGATTTTACCCTTAGGAATTTCGGCCAACCCTTATTTATTTTTAGTTTCTATTTATTTTATTTTCTTCTATTTAGGCCACCTCTCAACCGCCCAATCACCACCATTTGAGCTAGAGGTCACTTGATTAAACTTTGCCTAGCCACTAGAAACCAAGGAAGCAAGACAAGAGAATAAGACAATTTGCTAACCCTTTATCCAAACCCTAACCGCCGGTCAATAAGGGCTTAAATCCTAGTATTAATTACACCACCTTTTTCTCTCTCCACCATTCACACGAAAAATCTCTCTCTCTCTCTCTTCCCCTCTGGTTGATTCTCTTTCAACCTAGACACTATCATGCTAACCTACATGGAGGAGCTAAGCTTGAGAGGCATCATGAGCCACCACCCAAACTACCCAATGAAGAAGCACCCATGCCCAATGCCACCTTCACTTCTTGGGCTATATAAACCCATTTTCACCTCACTTCTTCCTCACTTCACTTCACTTCCTCCCTTCTCTCTAAGTGTTCTTATGTTCTTGAGTGTTCTTAAGTGTTCTTAGAGTTTGAGTGTGAAGCTTCAAGGGCTCCAATCTTTGTGAGTATTCCCTCTCTTGATCTTAGTTTCCTTATTATTTTTTATGTTTAAGGTGTTAGTAGTTATTGTGGCGCCCTTGACCCCCACGAGTTATTTAGTGGAGTTCGTGACATCGGGATAATGACCACACAAATCACGCACCCCAATAAGCGAAAATTAAAAAAGGTATTCTTACTAAGTACCAGAAGATTTAAAACCTTTAAATAACAAATATCCTTCAAGATGATTTTACAGTCATCCAACAGGTAAATAAAAGAAAACAACATAACATAAGGGAAACAAATCTCATATTGTCAAACAACATATCAGCAAATCATGCCTTTAGCGGAGCCGGTCATTCAGGCTCATACTCATTCTCTGCATCAAAGTCTACAGTTCTATAAGACAGAACTATAGGGTAAAATACTACAATGAGATTATGACATCTCAGCGAGTAAGCAATCAAACAATATCCAAGAGTTTAAAACATATTATACAGCCAACACGTCCACAACCATATAGTAAAACATATAATAACAAGTCCACCCCCTTTTTCCCAAAAGACATATTTTAAAACACATATGCCAACAAACCTTATTGGTCCAACCAAAACCTTTTATTTTATTATGTATGCACCATGGTCTCTCTATGGACCATCCACACTATAATACCCGAACCTTACTATATAGGTCCTTACGTCATTCTATTAATTCTTAAGTTAAATATTTTGAGATGAAGATTTTTTTTTTTTTACTACTTTCAATTATTTTATTTTAAGGTGAGTATGTCTTATTTTTTTTAAACCAAGATGAGTATGTTTTATTAAGATATGATTTATTAAAATAAATCAAGATTATTATTATTCTTTTTAAGACCTTGAAATATTTATCTTAAGTCCTTTTATTTTTATTTATTTAAGTAATGGCCCAACTTTTCCCCACCATTGGATTGTTAGGTGGGGAAAGGCTTGAATCCTCACCATTCATCCCTTGGCTTATAAGATAAGCTCCTTGACTTATCAATTCACTTTTCTATCATGTGAATCGATGGCTTCCAAGATAAGTTTTTCAATTGTTTCCTCCAAGCCATGCATCGGTCAAGAAGACTTCCAAGAGCTTCCAAGAGAAGCTTTTATTTCTTTTCCTCCAAAGCCATCCATCATCCAAGCCACTCCAAGCTTCCAAAGGAAGCCTTTGACCCACCTACCTATCTTCCAAAGCAAGCTAACCAAAAGGAGAAGAAGAAGAAAATAAAAACATTTTTCCCTTTATTCCCCCCCCCCCCATACCCGTCAGCCACACCCAAGGGAGGAAACAAAATTTCACTCCCTTTCCAAGCAAGATAACACACATTTCTTCATCTCCTCTCTTTTGCTCTTCAAGAAATCAAGGTTCTTTATCTCCCTCAAGCTTGCAACTCCATGAAAATGGAGGAAGAAAAATATTTTCTTCAAATTTTGGAACCAAAGCTTGATTTCATCTTCCAAAGGATGAAATATTGAAGATAATAAATTTTTGATTCACTTTCTAGCATGATCTCCATAGGAATTTCGAATTTCACCATTTCCTTACCCTTTTGTGTTTCGGTTTTGGGGTTAGGACAGTGCTATAATCGTGTCCTCATCTACACGAGTTCATCACCTTTTGATCCTCTTTCTTGCCTCTTGAAAGGAGCTAAGAACTTAAGGTAAAAATCCTAACTTAACTTATTTACTTTTAATGTGATTTTGGAAGCCTTTTGAGTTGTTTAAGCTCATGTTTTGATGTATTTAATTTTCTATATTGCAAATAAGTATGTGTGCTCTATTTTTAGCCCAAACCGAATATGTTAAAGTGGGTTTTTCCTATGTGACTTCCTATATTTCGAATTTTTGCTAAATTATTCTTAAACTTGGTTGAATCATAAATGATGATTATAATGATTTTAATTTATAAATATATTGGTACCATGTGTCCTTTATTAATATTGGTTGGTAATCTATTTTAAGATGCTAGAGGTTTGGTTTAGAGGTTTTGCTTAGTTCTATAATTTTATATCTTGCTTTTAAGGGTATTAAATGAGTAAAGCATAAGCCTAAGTCTTTAAAAGTTTTAAAGTTTATTAAATGGGTAACCTTGTTATATTTTATGTTATGTTTAATTTTAAAGGGATGGCAAGCATTTATCTACTTTCATGAGTTTCTTTTAAAATGTTGGAATGAAGATTTTTAATTTTTTGGCCTAGTGTCACGTATGATGGGTAGACGAACGAGTTAAGAAAACGTTTAATTCCAAGTTGGAATTTAAGTGAACATGTGAGCGTATCGATTAGTAAGGCTTAAAGCAAGGTGGATGTTAATATGTCTATCTCATTTTATTGGATAGGACTAGGAGTCTACTTTCATGTTCAAATGGACTCGCTAGTAAAGCTTGCAGGTAAGTAGCTATGACCATGTTTCTTACACTATGCTTTCTTTATGAAAGAATATCTCTCTCTTATTATAAATGTTTCTCTAAGTAAATGAATACAGTATGTACAGCCCTTCCTTGATAGCCCTTGTTAAGTACCCTATCGATTATAATTGTGTGTATATGTATAAAGTAATGCATGCATATAGATTCTAAGTTATGAGATTTTCATGCATGCTCTCTCAATAAATTTATGATTATTTCCTATATGTAGTATAGCATGAAAATGTATTTTGTTCATGAAAATGCATATGCATTGAACTAAGAAAGATGATGAAAATGTTTAAAAGCAAAGGAAAGGAAAGGAACGTCTCATGTTTTATGCTTCAATGATGCTTTAAATGTGTTTTAAAATGTCCCTATGAACTGATGCTTTAAATGCCCCTGAGGACTGATGTTTTAAAATGCCCCTGAGAACTAATGTTTTAAAATGTCCCGGAGAACTATCGTTTTAAAGGATGCCATGAGCTGGCATTTTAAAAGATGTTCTGGAAGATGATGCTTAAGCTCTTGTTTTCAAAGGATGTTTATGCTCGTGCTTTTAAATAATGTTTATGCTCATGCTTTTAAATGAGGTTTATGCTCATTCTTTTAAACGATTTTAAGCTCATGTTTTTTATTGGGGTTTAAGCCTATTCTTTTAAATGATGTTTAAGTCTATGCCTTCAAATGATGTTTAAGCCTATGCTTTTAATTGATGTTTAAGCCTATGCTTTTAATTGATGATTAAGCTCGTGTTTTAATGGTGTTTTAAACTCGTGCTTTAAACGATGTTTAAGTTTACGATTTTAAATGATGTTTAAGCTTATGATTTTAAATGATGTTAAGTTCATGCTTTTCAATGATGTTTAAGCTCATGATTTTAATGACGTTCATTTCCTATGAATGAACTGTTGAATGAAAATGGCTTACATGAATGAAAGTATGAAAGGAATGAAAGGAAATGAAAGTTTCAATGAATGAAAATACGTAACGGCCACATGAAAGGAAAAGGGGTACCTAATGAATGAATGGGCAGATTGCAATGCTGGGTAGTAGTATCTGGTAGTGCACCCAGTGCTGCACCCTGACGGAATGGGATTCCAACCTGTGGCCACAGGCGAATCCATTGGCCATAGGGCCGCTAACCCTAGCACGCAGGGCGTAACAGTGTGCAATAGCCTATGAAAGTGAAAAGATGTAATGTATGAAAAGCATAACATGCATGAAAAGAATGTTTATGCATGAAAGATGAAAAGCATGAAAGAATGTTTATGCATGAAAGCCTAATTATTTCTAAGAATGTTTACGCATGAAATGAAACGCAAATGTTTATGTATGCATGTTTGAAAAAGGAAAAGAATAAATGCCTAGTATGTAAACTGCATGGTGTACTACTTACTGAGTATTAGACTCACTTTTGTTTTAAATGTTTTAAACGTCTAAGAAATGATGAAAAGGCTGGGGAGCAAGGCATTACTGCAGAGAGAGAGGCAGACGCTTAGTGTCGTCCCTGTTGATGAGGAAAGGAAGAAAGAACGAAAAGAAAGTACACAAAGAATAGGTATGTTCGTGGCGATTCTGCCCTTCGCGAGGCGGGGTCTCTGGCTTTCATTGTCACATCACGAGTAACATCCATGTATGTGATTTCGTAACGAGTGATGCCCAGCTCCGCACCTGGCGCGTACATGACTAGCATCCTCTAGCGAGAGGCCACAAAGTCGGCATGAAAGCATTACCGTCTCGTCTAAGCCTATTGTCGCCCTGTGATAACCCTGGGGACGTCACAACAGTTTATTACGCTCGCGAGTGACCAAAGGAACTCCATCGAGATAATGTCCCATCTCGACTTGGGATTATGATACACACGCACCCACATGCTATAGTACAATCAACCACAATTTCCAAACAAGCAACATGACATCATAGCACAATTAAATATATAACAATAAATATGCATGACAAACAGATATTGGATGACATAGTAGATCACTCATCATATAACATCACAGAAATCACAAATACACAGTTTTACAACCAACTACATGCGTAAATCCCATCCTCCATTTCCGGCCCATGTCTTAACTCCAACCACTACTACAATATCAAGTTCGACACTTCATTAGGCCCGAGGCCCAATCTCAACCCAACTAGATTATAAACAGCGTTAGTGATAAAAATATCATTTTAAATTCAAGGGTCGTGTTGGCGGATTACTTACAACGCAGTTGGATAATTTCTGAAAGATCAGGTGTGTGGAGGTGTCGCTAAAGGTGGCGCCCCAGTGGCCACAACAGAGGTACAAGGGCAAAATAGTGGAGGTTTTGGTGAGTTTTTCACAAGGGAAGTTTGAATCTGAGTGTAAATGGGTGGTGGAGAATTTTGCTGTGGTGGCGCACGACGGAGCTCACGGCGGCAATGGGGAAAAATACAATACCAATTTCGGGACTAAAACTTTTGAAGAGACAAACAATAAAACTTGATTTTGAGAAAGAGAAAGCCAATTGAAAATTGGGTTGAGTGTGGAACTCGGTCTTATTTATAGGCCGAAATGGGAGATTCGGCCATTGAAGCTCCAACGGATTGGTGGAAGGGACGGTTGTGAAAATGGTTGTGTGGCTCACAGGTAGAGGAGGAAAAGCCGATGGTGCAAGCCGTGGTGGAAATGTGGTGCGGCATTTGGACGTGAGGGGCGGAGGCAAGAGAAAACTCATAAAAAATTAAAAACGGCCGTGGAGGCTCGAGTTGGGAGAAGGAGGTGGTGGCCGGTGAAGAGAGAAAGAGGAAATGTGTGGCCATGGTTTGATTGGAGGAGAGGGACGGCATTGGCAGTAGGAGGAAGAAGAAGAAGATCAAAGGAAGGAAGAAGAAGAAGATGGAGGTGTGCGGCACTAAGGGGAAAATGATGAAACCCTTAGGGTTTCTCTTCAGTAGTGCCAAACGACGTCGTTTCCTACAAGGAGCTAGGCTCCCTTCTTTCACACACGGGCTGGAACCTCCAACACACACACCCATGGCCAAAATTAATTAAACCTCCCCCAAAAACACTATACCCAATTCAACACACAACAAAACCCAACCAAAATTAATTTACAAAGTAAAAATAAAATAAAATAAAATAATATTAATAAAATAATACAAAAGCTTGGCAAATTAGGGATCTCACATCCTCCTCCCCTCGAAAGAAGTTTCATCCTCGAAATTGGCAAATTCATTCATTGATTCCAATACAATACACATCACAAAGCTCAAAACAAGTTTGAGAAAGAAAACAAATACTATCTGAACAAATAAGGGTAAAACTTGCTCATGTCTACCTCTCTCTCCCAAGAGAAATCCTGAGCCAAAGGATCTCCCCATGATACCATAACTAAAGGTATCATCTTGGATCTCAATTGTTGTTCTCCTGTCCATGATTTGAGTTGACGCAACTTCATAAGTGTGGTCGGGCTGAAGTTGAACCCTTTCTAGGTCAACAAAATGTGGCTCTTGTTGTCCAAAGCTCTTCTTTAATGATGATACATGAAAAACATCATGAATTTCTGCAAAATAGTCCAACAATGCAATTATGTAAGTGACAGGTCCAACCTTCTCCAAAATCTGAAAAGGGCCGACATACCTCGGGCTAAGTTTTCCCTTTTTGCCAAAATGCTTAACACCTTTCATTGGTGAGACCTTAAGGTATACCCAATCACCTTCCTTGAAAGATAGATCTCTCCTCTCGTGTTCATATAGCTTTTCTGACGACTCTGCGCTGCTGCCATCTTTTCCCTTATAACTTGAACCTGATATTTCATCTCCTAAACACTTTTTGGCCCAAGTAGGTTCCCTTCACCAACCTTGTCCCAAATTAAAGGCGATCTGCACTTTCTCTCATAGAGAGCCTCATAATGGGTCATCTGAATAGATGCTTGGAAGTTGTTATTGTATGCAAATTTTATGAGTAGCAGGTGATTTTCCCAACTTCCCTTAAATTCCAAGACATAAGCCCGCAACATATCCTCAAGGGTCTAAATGGTAAGTTCTGATTGGCCTTCAGTCCGAGGATGATAAGCACTGCTAAATCTTAACTTGGTGCCCATGGCTACCTGCAAGCTCTTCCAGAAATGAGACGTCAACCATGGGTCCCGATCCGACACTATACTCTTGGGCATCCCATGAAGATGCACTATTTCTTTGACATACAACTTAATCAAATTCCCCAAAGTATCGGTGTTCGAAATAGGTAAGAAATGGGCACTCTTGGTCAACCAACCAATCAATAATTACCCAAATTGAATTTTTTCCACTAGGTGTTCTCGAAAATCTCACTCAAAGTCCATAGCAAGGTCGTCCCATTTCTACCCAGGAATAGGGAGGGGTTGGAGAAGCTAGCAGGCCTCTAATGCTTAGCTTTAACCTATCGACAAGTTTTACATCTCGAAATTAACAAAGTGATGTCCTTCATTCCTTCCTATCAAAAGCTTCTCTTCAAGGCTCAGTACATCTTTGTGCTTTCGGGTTGAACCGAATAAGGGGCTACATGAGCCTCAGCCAAGATTCTTTCTTTAAATTTCGAATCCGCAGGAATCACCCTACGATTCTAGAATAGAAGAATATTATCTTTGTCTAAACTAAAATGTGCAGGTCCTTTTTACTTCTTGACTCTTTCTCTAATATCCAACAACTTTGGGTCCTTTTTTCGAAGAATATTTAATTCCTCAAAATCAAGAACTCGGACATCATGCATCGAAGTTAACATCTCCTCCTGCTGCAAGCTCTCAACAAGAAGTCTTCTCATTCCACAAAGGAGAGAGTCTAACCCCAACGATCTAGCCTCATCCACCAAATGAGACTTTCAACTTAGCGCATCTGCAACCTAATTCGCCTTTCCTGGATGATACTTAATCTCGCACTGATAATAACTTATCAATTCTAACCACCTCCTTTGTCTCATATTGAGATTTTTCTATGAGAATAGATGCTTTAAACTTTTATAATCAATGTAGATTTCACAAGTTTCTCCATACAGATAATACCGCCAAATCTTAAGAGCAAAATCCACAGCTGCTAGTTCCAAATCATGTGTGGGATAGTTCCTCTCATGATTTTTTAACTGGTGAGATGCATAAGCACAACTCATCCCTCTTGTATAAGAACACATCCCAAACCAAACTTGGAAGCATCGCTTAAGACCACAAACGACTTGTGTGGTTCAGGAAGTACAAGAATGGGTGTTGTAGTTAATCTCTTTTTCAACTCTTGAAAACTTCTCTTGCACTTGTCGGACCAAACAAACTTGACATTCTTCCTAGTAAGGGTAGTGAGAGATCCAAACAATCAAGAAAACCCTTCCACGAACCTTCGATAGTATTTGACGAGTCCTAAGAAACTCCAAATTTCATACATTGATGAAGGATGTGGCCATGCTAGGACGGCTTCTATTTTACTGGATCAATTGCTACACCATCTCGGGAAATGAGATGTCCAAGAAATTTAATTTCTTCCAACCAAAACTCACACTTACCCAGGTTCGCATACAATTGATGTTCTCTCAACTTTCCCAGAACCAATCGAAGGTGACACACATGCTCCTCCAATTCTCGAGAATAGACCAAGATGTCATCAATGAAAACTACTACAAAATAATCCAAATAGAGTCGGAATACTCTATTCAACATGTCCATGAATGCAGCAGGGGCATTGGCTAGTCCAAAAGGCAGCATTTTGAACTCATAATGCTCATACCTTGACCTAAAAGCAATCTTGGGTATATCTTTATCTCTTATTCTCAATTGATAATTCCTCGACCTCAAATCAATTTTTGAGAATGTAGTTGCACCTTGGAGTTGATCAAATAAATCATCGATTAGGGGTAGTGGATACTTATTCTTGATGTTCACCTTGTTGAGCGCTCGATAATCAATACAAATTCTAAGGGTATCATCTTTTTTCTTGACGAACAACATTAGTGCTCCCTAAGTCGAAGAACTGGGCTAAATAAATCACTTATCTACCAGCTCTTGCAATTGACTTTTCAACTATTTCAACTCAACTGGTGTCATATGGTAAGGAGCCTTATGTACTGGCGCACTTCAGGTTCTAAGTCGATAGCAAACTCTAAATTACAAACAAGAGGCAAACCGGGCAGATCATCCACGAATACATCGAGAACTCCTCCACAATTGGAATATCTGCTATAGACTTCTTCTCAGATGGTGCAGGCACCACTTGAACCAAAAAGGCATCCACTCCATTTGCTATGTCCTTCTCTTGAATGGTAGATATGACTATAGCTCTCGTCTTTAGTTTGCTTCCCACAAACTCCAAATAGTTCTCTCTAGGAAAATGAAAACTACCTATCCGACTTCGATAGTTGATGCTTGCAAAATATCGATACAACCAATCCATTCCTAATATAATGTCAAATCTGAGTAATTTAAATATTATTAAATCTGATTCAAGTGTCATTCCACTAATGTTCAAAAGACATCCTGGAGCAACCTTTGAACACCACAAAGTCTCACGATTTAGTAATGTCACTATCATAGGTTGCGGTAAGGGTTTAGTGACTAGCTTGCATATCTGTGCAAAAGTGGTAGATATGAACGACTAGGATGCTCCTGAATCCAACAAGGTGCAAGCATAAAATTCATACAATCGAACTCTACCTAAAGTGATCAAAACTACTAATGAAATCTATAAATCAAACCACACGGTGCATAAATTTCAAAGGATTGGATCAAATTCTATACCTATGATGACTCCTGTGTCTTGGGTCTCTGGAGCCTCATTGTCAACCTCGCCAGGGGTCACTACGTACACCCTAGCCTGGAAAACTTGTCTATGGCTAGCCCTACCACCAAGGTAACCGCCTCGATTCCCTTGGGTCAGGGTAGGGCAATTGCGAGCAAGGTGTCCCATTTGTTCGCATCTAAAACACTGAATCCCTGCCGGTCGGCACTCGCCTTCATGAGACCTGTTGCATTTACCACAAATTGGAGCTCATCCTCCCATGCGTACACCGGTGGGTATTTGTGGTTGGGCCCCAGTCCTTGGAGCAAACTTATGTGCTGACCCGTAATTGCTTCCTTCCCCGAACCCTCTTCTCTTTTGGCCAGTCGGAGAGCCAACAGGATCAGCAAACTCCTGCTTTGCAATTGTAGCCACCTCAACTAGCTGCTGGAAGGTCAGAATTTGTAAACAAGCGACTGTCTACGAACCCTCTTGAAAACGCTCGATTCACGAAACTCTAGCCTCCTATGCTTCGTCGCTTACCTTGCAATTTCCATGGAAAGAAGCCTTGAATTGATTCTTGATTCTTGAAGTCTTGCAACCATCAAGATTCAAGAACTTGAGGGGTTTCTGTTGTGAATCTTGTGATACCGGCTACGACTGCGAGAAACCCTAGCAGATGCAGTCGACAGCCATATTTTTTGGGAGCCATGGCTGTAATCTCAGCCTCTAAGATCACAGTCAGTCCGTGACAAACGGGTCATTAAATGCATGCATTTATGACTCTCAACCAACTGAATCCCTGATTCTATAGTTCGTGGTTCCTGTACACTAGTCGTCTATGCATGCTTTTGAAAGATGATTTTAGATTAAAGAAAACATTATCTATAAGAGGAAAATTATTTCATGTACGTTGTTGTGTACAGATAACTAATTTACTTGTGCAGTATGAACTTGGGGGATTAGGGAGATCGTAGATTGTGTGAGAGATGGTATAAAATATTTTGTAGCATCAGAAAGTAGGCTAAAACAATTTAGTGAAATTGCAAAACAGTTGTAATTGCCCTCAAAGAAACTGATTTTAGATGTGCCAACAAGATGAAACAATACATATTTAATGTTGGATGCTGCAATTTAGTTCAAAGAAGTTTTTCCTAGATATGGCGATACAGATAGTAATTTTAAATAGGTTCCAACTGTTGAAGAGTGAGGGCAAGTTGAAATTGTTTGTCAACTACTTGTTATTTTCAATGAAATAACCAATATTGTATCCGGAAGTGATTACCCAACAACAAACTTATTTCTTTCTAAAGTATGGAGAATGAATGATATCTTAGGTAAGAAGAGTAGAGATATGAATGAATGCATGAAATCAATGGTTAGAAAAATGAGTGCTAAGTTTGAGAAATATTGGGGGGAGTGTAATCTATTGATGGCAATCACTGCGGTGTTAGACCTTAGATTCAAAATGGTCCTGATCTAGTTTTGATTTTCTTTAATTTATCAAGAGCCGAAAGCTTCTAAGAATATTGATCATATCCCTCAAGTGTTGCATGAGTTATATGATGAGTATGTTCATGAATACTATTCGACTCTTGTGGCACAAAGAGAGCAGGAAAATGCGCGAATAAACGTATCCACTTGTTCCTCAAGGGCTAGGAGAAGCAAGCAGAGTGGCCAGTCATTTTTTAAATCTTTTGTTAGAAGTGTTGATACAGTGCAACCTAATAAATTAGAAATGGACAATTATTTAGAGGACAGTATATATATATATATATCTATGAATAGGGTTCAGATGCAAGTTTTGATGTCCTAGAATGGTGAAAAGCAAATAGTTTTAAATTTCAAACTTTGTCCAAATTGGCCCCGAGATATATTGGCTACACCAATTATCACAGTTAGCTCAGAATCAACATTCAACGCAGGAGGCAGAGTCATTGATTCTCATCGAGCTTCATTGTCAATTGAAACTGTCCAGATGTTGTTATGTGGATCTAATTGGGTTAGAGCATTATATGGACTTAAAAGATTATTAATTAATTTTGTAGATGTTACATTTATTTTAACTGTTTGTTGCTATTTTACTATCTTATTGTAATACCCGAATCCTACTACATAGGTCCTTACGTCATTTTATTAATTCTTAAATCAAATATTTTGAGATAAAGATTATTTTTATTATTACCTTCAATTATTCTATTTTAAGATGAGTATGTTTATTTTAAAATGTGGTTTATTAGAATAAATCAAAATATTAGTTTTTTTTAGGACTTTGAAATATTTTTCCTTAAGACCTTTAATTTTATTTATTTATGGAATAGCCCAATTAATCCCTACCATTGGATTGGTAAGTGAAAAGCATCCTTGAGGTGGATAGATCTCCACATCCATTTTCCAAGCTTATGTGATAAGTTTTGACCCATTTGATCCATTCTTTATCTCTTGACCGAAAGCTCCATGGGAAACAATTAATTCCATTTCCTTCTTTTACTTACACCAATCGGTTAAGTCAACAAAGGAGAAAAGAAAAAGACAAAACTAATCCTAAAGCATCTCCTACTTGTTGGTCAATACCCAAGAAAGAAATAAATTTCCATTTTCCTTTACAAGATAAGCTCTTTAACTTATCAACTTACCTCTTCTCTTATTGGAAACCATCGGCTTCTTCAACAAGCAGCTTGGACTTCTCCTTCTCTTCTTCTCTTACACGCCAACTTCAACTTCCAAGATAAGCCAAAGAGACTTCCTCCAAGCTTACGATCAAAGCATCACAAAAAAGGGATGAATTAAAGCCTTTTTCCCTTATATTTCCCCCATATCATTCGGTCTCACCTCAAGATGAAGAAAATAAAATTTCATTTTCTCCTCCAAGCCAACCGATGCATAACCTTCCTCTTCCTTCTTTTCTTTTCTTTTCATCTTCAAGAAAAACAAGCTCCTTTATCTCCCTCAAGCTTATGACTCCATGGGAATGGAGGAAGAAAATTATTTTCTTCAAAGCTTGGAACCAAAGCTTGATTTCATCTTCCAAAGGATGAAATATTGAAGATAATAAACTCTTAGTTCACTTTCTAGCATGATTTTCACATGGGTTTCGAATTTCCACCATTACCTTACCCATTGAAGTTTCGGTTTTGGGGTTTAAAACAGTGATATCGTGTTGCTCTTCATCCACATGGTTGTCCCTCTATTTAATCTTCCACTTGTGTTTAGAAGGGGCTAAGAGTTTAAGGTAAAAATCTCAATTTGACTTATTTATTTTTAATGTGATTTTGGAAGCCTATTGAGTTGTTTAAGCTTGTGTTTTGATGTGTGTAATTTCCCATATTGCAAATAAATATGTATGCCCTATTTTTGGCCCAAACTGAATGTTATTATAGTTGTTTTGCTATGTATTTTCCTATATTCGAAAATACAATGTTGATATTAAAATTGGTTTAATCATAGGTGATGATTAAAGTGATTTTAAGTTATATATATTGGTACTATGTGCCTTGTGTTGAGATTTGGTTGATAATCTATTTTTAAGATACTAGAGTTTTGGTTTAAGAGGCCTTGCTTGGGTCTTGTAATTTATATCTTGCTTTAAATGGTATTAAGTAAGTAAAGCATAAGCTTAAGTGCTTAAAAGTTTTAAAATCTATTAAACAGGTAACCTTGTTATATTTTATGCTATGTTTAATTTTAGAGAGATGGCAAGCATGTTATTTACTTCCATGAGTTCCTTTAAAATGTTTGGAATGAAGATTTTAATGTTTTGTCTTAGTGTCATGCTTGGTGGGTAGACGAATGGGTTAAGGAAACGTTTAATTCCAAATTGGAATTTAAGTGAGCATGTGAGTGTATCGATTAGTAGGGCTCAAAGTAAGGTGGATGTTAATATGTCTATCCCATTTTATGGAATAGGAGTCTATTTTCAAGTTCAAAGGAACTCGCTAATAAAGATCGCAGATAAGTAGCTATGACCATGCTTCTTACATCATGCTCTCTTTATGAAAGGATATCTCTTTTATTGCAAATGTTTCTAAGTAAATGAATATAGTATGTACAGCCCTTCCTTGATAGCCCCTGTTAAGTATCCTATCGATTATAACTGTGTGTACATGCATAAAGCAATGCATGCATGTAAATTCTAAGTCATGATATTTTCATGCATGCTCTCTCAAGAAACCTATGATTATTTCCTATATGTAGTATAGCATGAAAATGTATCCTATTTATGAAAATGCATATGCATTGAACGAAGAAAGATGATGAAAATGTTTAAATGTAAAGGAAAGGAAAGTCTCATGTTTTATGCTTCAAGTGATGCTTTAAATGTGTTTTAAAATGTCCCTATGAATTGTGCTTTAAATGTCCCTGAGAACTGACGTTTTTAAAATGTTCTTGAGAACTGACGTTTTAAAGGATGTTTTAAAAGATGATGTTTAAGCTCTTGCTTTCAAAAGATGTTTAAGCTCGTGCTTTTAGATGATATTTAAGCTCATGCTTTTAAACGATTTTAAGCTCATGCTTTTGATTGAGGTTTAAGCCTATTCTTTTCAATGATATTTAAGTCTATGCTTTCAAATGATGTTTAAGCCTATGCTTTTAATTGATGTTTAAGCATATGCTTTTAATTGATGTTTCAATCTATGCTTTTAAATGATATTTGATCCATGCTTTTAATGGTATTTAAGCTCATGCCTTTCAATGATATTTAAGCTCATGCCTTTAGATGATGTGAAAGCTTTAAATGATGTTTAAGCTCATACTTTTAGAAAATGTCTAAGCTCATGCTTTTAAATGATGTTAAACTCATGTTTTAAGTGACTTTCCTTTCCTATGAATGAACTGTTAAATGAAAAGGACTGAAATGAATGAAAGTACGAAAGGAATGAAAGGAAACGAAAGTTTCAATGAATGAAAATACGTAACGGCCACATGAAAGGAAAGGGGTACTGTAACACCCTGCTCCTTCCTTCCTTCTAACGTAAGCAATTACGTCAGATGCGTCAGCCTCTTCACTTCCCTCTCTAGTGTCTAAGAGCCCCGTTACGCGTGCCAGACCCCGATGGCTTGTTTTTAAAGATACTACGTAATTTATAAAGCTAGCTTTATGTTTTAAAGTAATGTGTATTTTTATATGGAAGATTCCTATCACTATCTAAATAAGGAATATTTTAAATAACTCAATTATAATATCTTTGAAGAGCTCCAAAAATATTATAATTGTAGGGAATCATTTTATATAAAATGATTCCAGTTATTTAAAATATTAGGTGATTTAAATAATGATGGAATCTTTATTTATTTAATAGTTTTACTCTTTTAAATATTTTAAGTAAGACCTCATCATTTTATAAATGGTGAGGGAATATTATTTTAAATAATATTCTATCTTAATTCCTCTCAGTGCTTTTAAATAAATTAGCTTTTACGTATTTTCAAATCAGTATTTAAGGGTCATCGTAGACCATTTTATAGACCCCCAGATGTCGGATTTTAGGATAAAATCCCAGCCCCTCCCTTTTTCCCCTCACATTTCCCTCCCCTTTCTCTCTCCTCCCGTTCGGCCCTTCCCCGTACGTAGCCCCTCTCTCTCTCTCTCCACCGAACGCCTCCAGCCCAGCGCCGCCGTGCGCCGGCTTGCCTCACCGCCCACACCACCGGCACCACCTCCCTCCGGCGAGTCCAACCATGCCGGCCTTTCTCCCTCACGCTCGGCGCTCCTCCTCCCACAGCAGTGCAAGCCCGATCGGGCTTGATGGCTCCAGCGCCGCCGTGCGCCATCCTCCGATGCCACCATCGCTAGGGTAGCTTCCCTAGCCACCGACCGGCCTCCACCCTTGATCTCGGCCTCCCTCTCCCCGCCGGTAGCCACCATGCACGAGCTTAGGCTCCTCCACGCACGGGTTCACTGTGCAGCCCCCTAGCGCCACCGTGCGCGGCCAACTCGGCCACCGGACACCACCACGAGACTCCTGAGGTCTCCCCCTTCCTCCTCCAGCAAACCCACGGCCAATAGGCCTCTCCTCCACCTCCCGGTGTCACCCGTGGTGATGCACGGATTTTGCCCCGATCCGCCGCCGTCCGTCGCCACCCACGGCGAACGACCACCCTAGCCGGGCCACCACGAGTCCAACGGTACCACCCATGGCCCCGATCTACCACCCACGGTCCCGCACTCTCTCGCACTCTCCCTCGGCCTATCCTCCCTCGCAGTGCACGGCCAGTCACTGTAGACCGTCGTGCCGACCGCCACCGAGTCTCCACGGCCCCACTAGCAACCTCCCCTAACCTAACCCAAGCTTGAACCACCATTTTATGTGGTGGGAAATCACTGCACGTGACTGACCGCCACTGTACAGAGTAAGATCCGCCGTGATGCGCTCATTGTCATCATCATCAAGGCCACCTTAGGCCCTTCCAAGACCACACCTAGCTATCTAAACACTTAAACAGTCACTGTACGCGGTGTAACCACCCCGTACGCTCCTTCGGCGTATTCGCTGTGACGGTCAATGAGCAACGCACGGGTTATCCCGTCGATGGTATAATTCTATATCCCTCGCTATTTATTTTAGATGCTAACTAGTTGACTAGGTTGTGGACTGTGCTACTAGTATTATGGGACTACTGTGTGGTATGATGGTGATGTGATAGGCTGTGATGTGAAGTGTTGGGTGTATTGGGATGTGTGTTGTGGAGTATTGTGGACTGTGCTGTTGGTATTATGGTCTGTGCTGTGGAGTATTGTGGATTGTGCTGTTGGTATTGTGGACTGTGCTGTGTAGTGTTGGAAACTGTGTTGTGAAGTGTGGTTGTAGTGCATGTGCAGTAGTAGTGACGTGGTGTAGTGCCATGAATGGAGTACACGTAGGGTGCACTCCATGTGGTGAGACGTTGCACCATATAGCGTATGTGCCGTATTGGTGACATAGTGGAGTGTTGTAAATGGAGTATATGTGGGAGGTACTCCATGTTGTAGAGCGATGCACCGTATGGCGTGTATGCCATAGCGGTGATGTGACAGAGTGTTGTAAATGGAGTACACATGGAGTGTACTTCATGTTGGGAAACAATGCACAGTACGGCATGTGTGCCGTATTAATAACGTGGAGTAGTGTTGTAAATGGAGTACACAGGGAGTGTACTCCATGTGGTGAGACATTGCACCATATGGCGTATGTACCATAACGATGACGTGGCATAGTTCTGTGAATGGAGTACACGAGGAGTGTACTCTATGTTGTGAGACGATGCACCGTATGGCGTGTATACCATAGCGGTGATGTGGCGTAGTATTGTGAAGGGAGTATATTTGGAATGTACTCCCTGAGGTGAAGCGATACACCGTATGGCATGTCGCAAGGATGAGGATGGTTGCGTAGCTGTTAGGGGAAGAACTTGGCATATGGTGTCGGGAACTGTGGGACAGTGTCCCGAAATGGCTGTGAAGTATGGCTGTAGTCCAAGACGACAGATGTTGCCATGTGATTGGTTTATGACTAGGAATAAGTGCGAAGTAGCTAAGAAGTATCAGAGCAGTGCAGCGAAAGCATAATTGGGCAACGTCATGAAGTGACGTGGTCCATCATGGAGTTGCGCTGTAATGACCTAAGATGTATGTAAGGTGATGTGACAAGGTCACGGTGTAGCTTGGGAACAGTCTTGAGCTATATGGCGTGACGAAAAGCGTAGTTATGAACAGAGTCCCATCGTGTCAACAATTGGGATAAACTGTCACGAGGTTCGGGTAGCACGGGGAGTCGTGCTAGCCGAGTATGGGAAGGTTGGTAACAGAGTATGGCGTTCGCCATACGAGTCCGTGACCAATGTATTAAATGATGATCTTAAGAGATAAAAGGGTAAAGTACGCGTGTTGTCTGGTTAGATGCATGTGCTGGATAGATTTACCGTATATAATGGTGGTCTGTCCTATGTATGATGACACGGTACCTAAGCCTCGGAGTGGCTTGGAGCCGTGTGATGTGTATGAATGGTCATGAGAAGTAAAGTGAGCTAAGATGCATGAGGGTAAGGATGAACGTACTGTCTAAGAATGGGATGCATGACTTGGTTGGTCTAAGTCGTGCGTCGGAATGTGGATAGTAAGATAACAGGACAAAGGTCCTAGTGTCTTAATCCTGAGATGAACACGAGTTCATTCTAGTGAGTAAGCACTCGGAGTAGAACGTCAAGGTTGAAGGAAATAGGGACCGTAATGGATTCCTAAGGGTTGTTATCATAGTAAGAAACGTGAAAGAGCACGGTATAGAAGGAGAGTGTTTTCTAAGTAAAGCATAGCTCTATTTCTAGTCTGTTGCTTATGCACTAGATAGAGAATAACGTTAAGGTTATGTATGCATGTAGGTTGCCATCTGACACGCATGAATGAACTGTATGGTATGAACGAACTGTATGGTATGAAAGTAGCATGGAGTCCAGGTAAGTGTTACGTTCATACTCTTCTAGAGTTTTCTAAAGATATGAAAAAGAAAAAGAAACGTTTTTCTTTACGAAAGCTAAGAAAAGGAATGGTCTCCCTTTTCAAGGGCAGACGTTTTTACGAAAAAAAAGAATGAAAAGTAACGCATTTAAAGTATAAGTATGTACGGCCCCCCTTTGGCAGCCCCTTTTCACGCACCCAAAAGTATTAAGTGTATGCATGTGAATAGATGACTATACGTAGTATCTATTGTATGTATTTTCAAAGAAAAGACTATGAACGAAAAGATGTTTTCGGGCTCTTGCCCCAAACGAACGGTTTCTCACGAAAAGAATGTTTTCTCACGAAAAGATGTTTTTTCATGAAAGCACAAATGAAATGAAAAGGAAAGGCATGCTCATGCACATGAAATGAATGAAAGCTACGTCTCTCTAGAGCCGCCATGAATGAATGAACGTAAGAAAGAACGAAAGAAAGGCATAAGCGTGCATAAATGTATGAAAATACGTAACGGCCACATGAAATGAATGAACGGGGTACCCAAACGAATGAATGGGCAGATTGCAATGCCGGGTGGTAGTATCTGGTAGTGCACCCAGTGCTGCATCCCTGACGGAAAGGGATTCCAACCAGTGGCCACGGGCAAATCCATCGCCCAAAAGGCCGCTAACCCCAGCACACGGGGCGTAATAGTGTGCACTGGCCTATGAAAGTAATAAGAAAAGAATGTATGAATGCATGGCACTCTTCAAGAATTGAAGGCAGTAACGGGGGAAAGTTTTACCAAAAGAAAAACACGTTTTAAATATGAAAACCCTCGTCTACTGACGTTTACGAAAAGAAAAAGTAATGTAAGAATGCACGACATTCTTTAAGAAATGGAGGCACTAACGGGGGAAACGTTTTAAGAAAATAAAACCAATTTTTAAAGAAAAACCCCATCAGTGATATCCCTAAACGAAAGCATGTATGCATGTACGTATAGTATGTATGGAATGATGAATGCATGAGTGAAAACCTATGTTTTTATATTTTAACGGTATGAAGTAATGCTTACTGAGTATTTGACTCATTTTAGTTTTTATGTGTGCCCCTCCCCCCATAGGAACTGAATGAGCAGTACGCTCAGGAGGGACACGGCCAAAAGGAGAAGGGCACGGAAGTCTAGGCATGAAGGTTTTAAATGTAAGAAAGGCTTTTTATTTTAAAGATTTATATTTTCCACTATTTTAAACCCCAAGCCTCTTTTATTGTAAAAGCAAATTTTATTTTATAACGTAGAGTCTTGCAGCCTGGGAAGAACAGTGAAAGGTTTTAAACTGGACGGTAATTTCCATTGTATTTTCTAAAGTATTTTGTAAAAATACCCACCACGAGGACGGGCGTTACAGGTACCCAATGAATGAATGGGCAGATTGCAATGCCGGGTAGTAGTATCTGGTAGTGCACCCAGTGATGCACCCTAACGGAATGAGATTCCAACCAGTGGCCACGGGCGAATCCATTGGCCATAGGGCCGCTAACCCTAGCACGCGGGGCGTAACAGTGCAATGAAAGTGAAAAGATGTAACGCATGAAAAGCATGTTATGCATGAAAGATGTAAAGCATGAAAAGAATGTTTATGCATAAAAGATGAAAAGCATGAAAGAATGTTTATGCATGAAAGCCTAATTATTTCTTGGAATGTTTATGTATGGAATGAAATGCAAATGTTTATGTATGCATGTTTTCAAAAGGAAAATAATAGATGCCTAGTATGTTCACAGCATGGTGTACTACTTACTGAGTATTAGACTCATTTTTGTTTTAATATTTTAAATGTCCAGGAAATAATGAAAAGGCTGGGGAGCAAAGCATTACTGCAGAGAGAGAGGCGGACGCTTAGTGTCTTCCCTATCAGTGAGGAAAAAGAAAGAAAGGAAAGAAAAGAAAAATATGCTAAGAATAGGTATGTATGTAGCGGATTCCACCCTTCGCGGGGCGGCGTCGTTACACTTATACTTACTGTTATTTACAAAAATACTAACTACTAGTTTTTTCTTGTTAATAGAATGATGTTCCAATATAAAATCATATTATCTTGCCATAACCATAGGCCCATACTGTAACATCCCGGATTTTAGTGTATTTTTAATGAAGGAATTATTTAATTTATTTGGTGATTGATTCTCTTGTTTTAAATTTATGGGAGTTTTAAATATTATTTTATAATATTTTAAGTTGTAAAAATTAATTTTTATGGTGTTTTCTTAATGTTATTTACTGTTTTGCATTTAAAGTGATCTTTAATTTAAATTGGTTTGTTTTGGGGTTTTAAAATAATTATTGTTTTATTTAAATCTTTCACTGCGTTTGATTAATTTTAATTAGTGTTCTGCAATTTAATTCCTTTTTATTTTAAATGATGTTTTTGTCGGAGTTTAATAATTTACTTTAATTAGTTTTGAGTTTAAATTGATTTAATTATTTTACTGTTTTAAAAATAATTATTTTGAGGATCAGTTGTGACCCAAAAGTTGTGAGGATTGGACCTCATTTCTTTTCTCCATCTTTTCTTTCCTCTTCTTTTCTTTTTCTTTCTTTTTTTTCTCTCGGATTTTTCTCTCTCCCGCTCGATTTCTCTCTCCTCGCCCGGACCTCTCTCTCTCTCTCCTCACCCACGCGTGATTCGTTCTCCTCCACGCAGAGCCACCGTTGGCCGGCGGTGGTCGACACCGCCGGCACCACCGACTTCCCCGTGCGCCGGCGAGTCAGCCCACCCAATTTCAGGCTGGCTAACGCCACCGTTAGCCTCCGAAAGTCGTGCGAAGCCGCGGGCTTCTCTTCGCCATTCCGCCACCGTCCGACCACCATCTCCTAGCCACTTCATCACCGGCCCACTAGCAAGCTTTTCCACCCATTTTCGGCTCCGATCCGTCGCCGAAGCCGCCCATTCGAAGCCCTCTCCGATCCAAGTTTCTCGGCCTTAAAACCACCGTTTCGGCCGCCACCCACGGCCAACCTTCGACACCATTAGCTTCACCACATCCCATAGGCCCTACCCTATTAATTCCAAGTCTTCTTTTGAACCCGTGTGAAATTTGGATTTCACTGTGTTTCGACCACAGTGTTTTACACTGTGACAGTTGCTGTTTTGGTGATTTCAGTGCTTCGTGATCCTCCTAAAATATTTTTAAAGCGCTGTAAGTATTTCCTAAACAATTCTTTTGAGATTTAATTATATTTTTACAATTAACTGCTATATTTATATATTATATCCTGGTTGGTTCCAGACTGAGTCCGAGGAGTTCGGGGGTGGATGGTTGAGTACGGAGTAATTGTTTGATTGGTTATTATGTTGTGATTTGGGTGTTTAAAATTGTTATAGTGGTTTGGTTGATTGTGATCTGGTTATTGTTGGGAATTGTGTTGTGATTTGGTTGGTTGTGATCTGGTTATTGTTGGGAATTGTGTTGTGATCTGGTTGGTTGTGATCTTGTTGGTTGTGATATTGAGGTTATGTTTGGTTCATGGCATATGCATGCATGTTCATGTTTATAAATTGAAAACGGGGTTTTCGTATATTGCATTCATGATCATGTGGCTATCTTGAAAACTGGGTTTTCATGTGTTGACTGAATTTGTGGGTGCGTGTGTATAACGACCCCAAGCAGAGATGGGGCATTATCTCGGTGGAGCTCCTCTGGTCACTCGGGAGCGGAATATACTGAGTGACGTCCCCTGGGTTGTCGCCGGGCGACAACGGGATCGGACGTTGGACGTGCCGACTCCGTGGCCCTTCTGCTAGCGGGGGCTAGAGGATGACCTGGCCACGAACGCACCGGGTGCGGAACTGGGCATCGCTCGTAAAGTAGCCAGGATGTGCGGATGGTCCATAGGGGAGGCCATGGTGCATATGGTTTAATTGGATTAATTGGAAAAATGGCTACTTTCTGGGAAAATAGCGTGAGTATGTTTTTGTGTATCATTTTCTGGGAAAAATGATGGATATTGATTTTTGGGCCATTTTCTGGGAAAATGGTGGAAATGTTTTTATTGAAAATATTTTTGGGCCAAAAGAGATTTTTGGCGTATGTTGCATATTGCATCATATGCATGCATGGTTAGTTGCTTAGATATATTTTTATCTCAGATTTTGGTTAGGTTATAACTTACCTGTGGTACCATTTAATGGTACTGCAGACTTTGTTGTTGATGATGCAGATGTTGAGCCTGAGGATCTGGCTCCACTAAAGGAGTGATCTGGGATCACTCATGCTATGTTTATTTTTTTCAATTTTGTATTATATTTTATTGGGACATTTGGTTATGTTTTTAAATGCTTTGTATTTGGATATTTGTATTAAACTAAAATTCTGGTATTAGTTGACTTAATTGCTATCCGCTGTGTATTTTAATTGTGCACTGTTTATTTTGTTGCACACACTTGACACTTGTCGTTGGGATGCGTGACTGAGTTGTCATCATCCTGACGTTACGATTCCCGAGGATTTTTGTATGTGGGAGTCGAGGCGTCACACATACAGACTCAGATTCAAGTGAAACTAATATTTTCACGTTTTATCATGTTTAATCTATCGAGCATTTGGGCAGTTTGGTTATTTTATCTAGTCTGTATTATTTAATCTATATGATTTGCTATCTGATATTTGAAAATTTTACTTTGTAATATTTGGATTGTTTGGTTGTTCTATCTGATTTTGTTTGGGATGATATGAGTCATGATAGTTCAAGTAATTTCTAAGTTCTAACCATCACCATCATGATCTCCTAAATGTTTTCAAATGGAAAATTAAAATTTGCATTGCAAACATCCATTGACAATATTACTAGGTTAAAAGTACTTGAGTAATGAGGTAAGAGAATAAAAATTATATTAATGTTTTTTACTGTATCAGTGTGTGCAGGTTGTCATGGTGATTTTGTTCAAGTTTGGAAACTTGCTAACTTCTGTCATGGTGATTTCAGATTTTGTAGAAGTTTGATAACTTCATGTCATTGTAATTTTGTTGAAGTTTGGTAACTGCAGTTGTTTAGTTGATTTTGTCTTACTGATTTTGTTGAATTTTGGTAACTTATTATGAACTTATTTTAGAAACTGTAGTTGTCTGGCTAATTTTGTTGAATTTTAGTAACTTTTTGTGTAATTGTTTTGGTAACTGCAATTGTTTGTTTAATTTTGTCTGGTCGATTTTGTTGAATTTTGGTAACTTGTTATGACCTTGTTACTGAACTTGTAACTTCTTTGGTAATTGTCTGAGGTATTAGTGTATGCCTATTGAGTATTGCATACTGCTGCTTGCTGGTTGACAAATTCATTTATTCTTGTGGCTGGTAACTGCCTGTTGTATTAGTCTATACCTATTGCAGTTGTCCGCCTCACTGTTGTTGTCTAGCTGATAGGAGTCATGCATATTGCCTATTGCATACTCGCTGTTTTGGTAACTTCTTTGGTAACTGCATTTGGTAACTGCAGTGTGTAACTTAAATCTCTAATGCACATATTTCTATCTGATGATTTTAGATTTCAACTTGTCTGAATCCATGATGCACATATTTATTTTTGAGTTTGCTTGTATAATTGTAATGTGTAACTGTGTTAGAGATATGACATTGATTTTTTAGGCAAATTAAGTTTTGCATTTCGTATTAAACATCTATTGACAATATTACTAAGTTAATAGTACTTGAGCAAAGGATTAAAAATAAGTTTAAATTTTTTGTTGTATTAGTGTATGCAAGGCAACAATGTCAAGATTTCTGCCTCCATTCATAAAGACTGAGGACTTCACTGATTTTATAACCCTTTTTTGTTTTGAAGTTTAATGTATCTTATTTCATAATTTATTATTGTAAAGTATTTTTTGATTCACTTGTTCCATAAGAATGTAAAATGTCATTTAATGTACCATAACCATAGTACTCTTTTTTTTTTTTTTTTATAGGAGAACAACAATATCATTAATAAAGGGGATTATAGACATTTTTTAAACCAAATGACCTGAGAAAGAAAATCTGGAATACAATCCCACCACATTTCAACATTTGCAACATTCCAGGTATAATGGACTAAACAATGAGCCGCCGTATTACCTTCTCTATAGATATGAATAAAAGCAACTTGAGATCTTTGCAATTTCCCCAAATAACACACCAAGTATAGAATCTGTCATAGTGGTTTTGTTGTAGAGCTTCGACAATTCTTAAACAGTTACTTTCAACTATTAGTTGTGAGATCCCTATACTAACGCAAAACTGAAACCCTCGGAAAATAGGTAGTAGCTCGATAGTTTTGGGTTCTTCCATTGCCTGCTCCGCCATACTGGCTGCCATAACCACTTGGCCCTTATCATCTCTTAGGATAACTCCTATACCCGTCTTGTGCAGTCCACCAAAAGTAGCTCCATCTACATTAAGTTTTAGAAACTCCAAAGGAGGTGGTTTCCAGTGTAAAAATTGTTTAAGAGCTGCCTTTGGAATTGATTGTACTTCCTGATGCCTACTCATAAGAGTCAAAGCAGTTTCTGCTACCTGTCTAGGACTCACCTGCACCTTTTCAAACTCCATCTTATTTCTTCTGTACCAGAATCCCCAAGCTAGTAAGAAGAATAGTGTTAAATTTTCCTTATGTCTCCCCTCAACAATATGTAAAGCCATTCAACTAGAGAAATCTTAGTTCGAATTAGGAAAGGAAAATGTTGTTGCCATACCTCTGCCAGATATTTGCAAGAAATAAGGGCATGATGAAGATTCTCAACTGGATGGGAACAGAAACTGCACTTCCCTTCTAGAATGACGTGCTTTTTCATCAGATTCTCTTTTGTAGAAAGACAATCTTTACAGGCTCGCCATGCAAACACTCTTATTTTATTAGGGACTTTTAATTTCCATAATGATTTCCATAAAACTTGTTGTCTTGTTGCATTTGAGGATTCTGCTATTGAGGTTGTCCTCTGATCTAATATGGATCTGTAACAGCTCCTCACTGTAAATTTACCATTTCTTTCATGCATCCAACTCCATTTATTTGCACTGGCTCTTGGGAGTATCACAACTTTTAAGATGTCTGTTGCCACCTGTGGATTGAATAGGGTTCTAACCTTATTCACATTCCACCATCTTGTGTTTTCATCAATGATAGATGCAACTAGGGGTTCTCGATTATCCATCCTTATTGAAGCTCCCTCCTCTTGTAGAGATTTGTGACCTAGAATCCACTTCTCAGACCATAGACGAGTTGATTTCCCATCCCCAATCCGCCATCTACATCCTTCTTTCAACCATTTTTTGCTTCCCAAATTCCCTTCAAAGTGTATGAAGGGTTGTGACCCAAATCAATTTAAAAAAAAGAGGAGTTTGATAAATATTTTACTTTGAGGAGTCTATGCTGCAGTGAGTTCTCATTTTGCAAAATTCTCCACCCTTACTTTGCTAGAAGAGCAAGGTTGAAATTCCGCAATTCTTTGAAGCCCATTCCTCTTCTTGATTTCTTCTCACATATTTTTTTCCAGCTTATCCAGTGAATTCTTCGTTCATTCTTTTGTTGGCCCCACTAGAAATTTGACATTAAACTCTCAAGTTTCGTACAAAAATTTGTGGGAAGTAGAAAATTTGTGGTTATTCAGTGCATAACCATAGTACTCTTGAAGGCTTTATAATGTAAATTTTTATTTAATTTATTATTTTACTAATGCTTTTATTTTAATTTTATATTATTAATTTTAATTTTAAAATTTTGTATTAACAGGTCGAGCTCGAGTTAAGTTTGAGCTTGGCTCATTAACAAAACCCAATTCAAGCCGAACTTGAGTTTACAGAACGTGTATACAAGGCAAACTCGAACGTTCTAATAAGCCCAACTAACGAACGAGCCGATGAGTCCTTCTTTTCTCACTAGAGAAATAGTAAGGTGGGTACTCTTGGCTAACAGGAGTGTTAGTCTCTCGTGGTAGAGTGAGCTGGGGTGTTGGGGTGTTGGTAGGATGGATGCAGATGAGATAGTTAGAAGATGGGAAAGCTAAGTTTATCAAAGGATGAGAGTAATGTTTTTCATCTCCCCTCTAAGGGAGTCAAGAAAGGAGAGGCTCAAGAGAAATATTGTATAGTTGGTAAAGTCTTGGCTGAGAGAGGAGTTAACAATGAGGCTTTCAGAACAACAATGTCACTAGTTTGGAGGTTAGAGGGATGGGTTAAGTTTAAAGATGGGGGAGATCAGTGTTTCTGATAGAGTTTCAATGGTAGTCAGATAAAGAGAAGGTTTTAAGTGGTCGGTGGTTTTTTGATAGAAACCTGTTGACTATCATTGAGGTGGATGAAGTTGTTTCTATTCTGGGTTTACATTTTGCTTATGAACCTTTTTGGGTTTAGCTGCATAACTTACCATTGGCAGCTAGGATAGAAGAGGTGTGGGAACAATTTGGTTCCTCAATTGGTCATGTTATCCGAGTAGAGGCTGAATCAGATGGTTTGGCATGGGGTAGAAGCCTCCGTGTTAGAGTAGATGTTGATCTTAACAAGCCTTTACTGAAAGGAAGGTGGCTGCTTTTTGAAGATCAACAGTTCTGGATCTCTTTCAAATATGAGAGACTTCAGAGTTTTTGTTTTCATTGTGGGGTGTTATTTCACGTGGGAAAGGGTTGTTCTCAACCAAGGATTGAGCAACAACTTGAAGGTATGCAAAACCAACAATATGGCCCATGGCTGTGTGCTCAGCCAATGAATACAAACATCTTTGATAACCGCAAATATGGTGGTTCTCCCAGCCATAACCACCATCAGAGTTGGAAGCATGCCGAAGCTCAGGGAGGGGATAGTAAAGAGGCAAAAGCAGAAAAGGTGCACAAAAGGGAGGATAGCATGGAAGGATCCGAGGGACTACCTTTTGTAAAGCTAAAAGATAAGGAAATAAGTATGACCAAGGTTAGTGGTTCTCCTTTTTCTGGAAAATCTGAACATATACTGTCCTCCACTGAGCATAAAGTAAGGCAGGAACCTTCTAATATGGGGAGATATCATAATGGAACTAAGGAAAGTAGCCCTGATGAGGTGGAGTTATTACTAAATACCCCTGACCCTATTCAAATAGGTAAGGAGACTGGTGTGATTGATATGAGTATTGAGGGGTCTATTATTGAAACAGATAAAGACTATTATTTCTGACTTAACTACTAGCCCACTTTAGGAAACATTACAGGTTGGAAAGCTAGTGGCCACTGGTGCTGTTACTAGGGCCTTCTCAAGGGTGGATACATGGAAAAGAAGAGGAAGGGGTAGTGTTGATAATCTAGTGGGAACAAGTGAGGTGGCATGTAGAAAGGGAACTAAAAGAACTAAGTCAGTGTTGCAGGCAGAAGGTGGCAAAGCAGTATAGAGATTTAAGAGTGATGATGGCCCAATAACTAAGAATTTTGAATCTGAGTTGGTGGTGGCTGCAATGCAGCCCCACCAATAGTTATGATGGGCCTTAGTTGGAACTGTAGAGGGCTTGGGAACCCTCGTACAGTTAGGGAACTTCACATGTGGGTGAAGTCAAAGTGGCCCAGGTTGGTGTTTTTAATGGAAACTAAATGTGGAAGAGGAAAAGTAGAAGCAGTCAGAAACTCTTTAGGTTTTGATTGTAGTTTTGTGGTAGGAAGTAGAGGCCTCAGTGGAGGGCTTGCCTTTCTATGGCATAGTTCTGATGAAGTCTTGCTGGATTCTTTCTCTCAAAACTATATCTCAATTTTACTGAAGAGAGTAGAGGATCAGGAAGCATTGGTGATTACTAGTTTTTATGGCAATCCCATTACTGATAAAAGAGAAGGAAGTTGGCAATTATTGAGGTTGTTAAAGCCTCGAGATGATAAAGAATGGATTTGTTTTGGAGACTTCAATGAACTTTTGTTCCATCATGAGAAACGAGGCTCTGCTATAAGGCCTTACCAACAGATGGAAAGGTTCAGAGAGGCTGTGGATTTCTGTGGTTTGAATGATCTGGGTTACCAAGGGACCAAATATACTTGGTGCAACAACAGGGAGGGCCCTCGCTTTACTAAAGAAAGGCTAGACAGAGCCTTTGGGAACCTGGCTTGGATAAGAAAATTCCCAGATTGTAGGGTCTCTGCCCTTCCTGCTCAAACCTCTTATCACAGTTCCATTTTAATTAATATGACAAGTGGTGCTATGGAGAGGTCCAACAAGGATAGGGGTTTAAACAAAATTTTCAGATATGAAGCCAGTTGGGATCAAAGAGAGGAGTGTAAGGGAATCATTTTTCAGAACTGGATTCAAAAGCATATGTGGCAAGGCTCTTTTCTAAGGGGAGTACAAAAGAATCTTCTGAGGTGTAAGGATTTTTTGCTTAATTGGAATAAAATGTCAGTGCAAAAGTATAGAAAAACAATCCAGCAAAAGCTAAAGATGCTTTCTAAGACCCAAGACACTAATAATGGCTCTCATACTATGGTTGTTAAATAGATACAAAAGGATGTAGATCTACTATTGGAAGAAGAAAATATAAAATGGAAGCAGAGGGCTAAACAAAAATGGCTCAAATATGGGGACAGAAACTCCAAGTATTTTCACCAAAGCGCAAATCAGAGAAAAAATTCTAATGAGATCAAAAGGATTATTAAAGAGGATGGAGAGGTAGTCTGCAACCATAAAGAAATTGCTGAACTGTTTGACCTGCACTATCAAAATCTTTTCTCCTATTCTAACCCAACAGGTATTGCAGAATGTTTGGCTCAAGTTAAGAACAAGGTAGATGAGGATACGAACAAAATGCTAAAAGAAGTCTTCACAGCAGATGAAGTTAAGATAGCACTTTTCTAGATGAATCCTCTGGGTTCTCCTGGCCCAGATGGTTTTCCTGCTGTATTTTATCAGGAACACTGGAATATAGTGGGGGATGATATAACAAAAGCTGTGCTCGAGTTCCTTAACTCAGCAGGTGATATCTGCAGCATCAATGATACTTACATTGTGCTGATTCCTAAGAAAAAGAACCCTCAAAATGTGGCTGATTTCAGACCCATCTCCTTGTGTAATGTGATTTATAAGCTGGTCTAAAAAATCCTAGCTAATAGGCTCAAGTTGGTGCTGCACAAAATCATATTTCCTACACAAAGTGCATTTGTTCCTGGCAGATTAATTATTGATAATGTAATTGTGGCATTTGAGACTCTACATTCAATGAAGAAGAAGTGCAAGGGGAAGAAAGGATACATGGCTATGAAGTTGGACATGAGTAAGGCATATGATAGGGTGGAGTGGTTTTTCTTGATTGAGGTTATGAGAAAACTGGGTTTCTCTGAAAGGTGGATCAGTTTGGTGATGAATTGTGTACAATCGGTCTCCTACTCTATTCTTATCAATGGCTCACCACAAAACTGGTTCCAACCCACTAGAGGTTTAAGACAAGGGGACCCCCTATCTCCCTATCTTTTTATCATCGTTTCTGAGGCCCTAAGCTCTCTCTTGAATCATGCTGAATCCTCAAAACAATTTCATGGTTTCTCTTTAGGTAGGGGCAATCTCAGTATTAATCATCTATTCTTTGCAGATGATAGTTTGTTGTTCTGCCGTGCAAATGAAATGGAATGGGGAAAATTGCAGGAGTTACTGAGTATCTATGAAAGAGCCTTGGGTCAAGAACTTAATAAAGATAAGACCTCCATCTTCTTCAGCTCTAACACTAAGAAATTGACCAGAGATTTGATTCTGGGTATGGTAGGGATCAGATCCACCTCAAGCTATGAATCTTATCTTGGCCTACCTGCCCTTATTGGCAAATCAAAGTATAAAGCCTTCAAAGATATTTTGGATAGAATCAGGAGTCGAATCACTAGATGGAACACCAAACTCCTATCTTAGGCAGGCAAGGAAATTCTCCTAAAAGCAGTCATCCAAGCAATGCCTACCTATTGTATGGGAGTCTTCAAACTGCCTAAGACACTACTTCGAGAGATTAATAGAGTAATGCACCAATTCTGGTGGAATCAGCAGCAAAAGGTTAATAAAATACATTGGGTTTCTTGGAGTCAAATGGGGAAAGCAAAATCTGTTGGTGGTTTAGGCTTTAGAGATTTGGAAAATTTTAATGTGGCTCTATTGGCAAAACAAGGGTGGAGGCTTTTACAACGTCCAGACTCTCTTGCATCACAGGTTTTGAAAAGAACATATTTCCCAGCTACTGACTTCCTTCAAGCAAAGGTTGGATCAAGACCATCTTTTATCTGGAGGAGCATCTGTGCAGCACGGAACTTAGTTAACAAAGGCATTTTCTCAAGGATAGGCAATGGAGCTGATACTTTAATTTGGAAGGATAAATAGATACCTTATCCTACCAGCTATAGAATCCAATCCCAACCTAATTGTCTACCAGAATTATCCAAAGTTGCAGATCTCATTGATCATGATGTAAAGCAGTGGAAGAATGATAGAGTTTATGCTATGTTTGGGGTAGATGAAGCCTCTTTAATCCTTAAAATCCTTATAGTGTCTATGGTTCCCGTGATAGACTGATTTGGCTGGGTACAAAGGATGGAAGCTTTTCTGTGAAGAGTGCTTATCATTTGCAAAAGGAGATCCTCAGATGGGACAGTGGCCAATCTTCCAGGGAGGTTCAAGCAAGGTTGTATTGGACTTCTATTTGGCAGTTTAATATACCAAATGCAACTAAAATATTTTTGTGGAGAGCTTGCTTGGAATCCTTACAAACTTCTCTAAACCTATTAAAAAAAAAGGTTGTTAAAACGCCCATATGCCCTATCTGCTTAATGGAGGAAGAAACTGTAATACATGCCTTATGGAACTGTGTTTCAGCTATGGATGTGTGGAGTCAAGGGCCTCGGGTTTTACACAAAAGCTCTCTGAGACCGGATAATTTTATAGATTTGATGGAGAGTCTTTTATTAGAATATGATGGGAATATACTAGAGTTATTTGTAGTCACAACAAAGGGCATATGGCATAGGAGAAATCAATATATTTTTGAGGGAAATTTTGTTCATCCTACTGCATTGGCCAGAAAATCTCAGGATTTGCAAGCAGAGTTCCTCTCTGCTCAGGTGAACTCAACCTCAGTAGCCAATACTTCAACTGCAGGTAGTCATTACACTAACTGGTCTCCTCCTCCCAGGGGTTACACAAAAATTAACTGGAGTGTAGTTCTATGTGCTTCAATCGGTAGATCAGGTTTTGGTTTTGTTGTTCAAGACCATGAGAGCAAGGTGATTGCTACTAAGATTTTTTCCATGTCTAGTCTATATGATCCTATGCTGGCAGAAGCTCAGGGAGCTTTTCATGCTACTGTACTGGCCAAAGAATTGGGGCTATCTTTAGTTATTCTAGAAGGAGCTTCTCAACAAGTGATATCTGGTTTACAACAATATAGAGAGAGGCATGATAGAATGAGGATGATTCTTAGTGACACAAAAATTAGTCTCTCTAGTCTTACTAAGTGGAAGGCTTTGTTTGTAAAGAGAAGTAGCAATGTCTTTATACACAATTTGGTAAAAGCTTCTCTAGAGCTTGAGCTAGATGTTATTAACCTGGTTTTTCGACCAGTTTGTATGTAGATTTTTACAAATTTGTGACTCAATTTTAATGAAGTATGTTTCATTTAAAAAAAAAAACTAACGAACGAGCCGAGCCCAAGCGACTAGTGAACGAGCCGAGCTCGCGTGTAGAGCCCTAATTTCGTGCACGAGAGGTTCTCCTGTAGCACTTCTTTTATCAAACCCGACACTCCCACAACACACTCTGGTATGAATGGAATCCTAAGACCTATTCTGCTCTGTTTCTGATTCCACTTTTGGATACTCTCAAATCCACATTTTTTCTCTCCCAGTGTTGCCGTTGGAATCTTCTACTCTACTGTCCATTAGTTCTCCTTTTCTCCATGGAAAATCTGCTGCTTTAAACCCCTACTTTTGTATCCTCCTAAACTAAACAACCCCTTTCATTTTCTTTTCTACCAAGCGTGGTTGGGAAAACCGAACCCGTCAACGGGTCTGTAAAACACGGATCGAACCAGAGTATCCCAGCAACAATGCAAGGACCCCTGAAGAAACCAGATCTAATCCCGAACCTCTCACTCAAAACCCTAAAACTGAAAACCAAACAGCAGGAGCTCCTGATCCGGGTGTCGATCCTTTGCCTCGTCTACGTCCTGGCCTTTATCACACGCCTCTTCAGCGTCCTCCGCTACGAGTCCATGATCCACGAGTTTGACCCCTACTTCAATTACCGCACCACCCTCTTCCTCACCGAAAAGGGATTCTACGAGTTCTGGAACTGGTTCGACTCCGAGAGCTGGTACCCCCTCGGCCGCATCATCGGCGGGACCCTGTACCCTGGTCTCATGGTTACCGCCGCCATCATCTACTGGCTCCTCCGCTTCCTCCGCTTCGCCATCCATATTCGCGAGGTCTGCGTCTTGACGGCACCATTTTTCGCTTCCAACACGACTCTGGTGGCGTATTTCTTCGGCAAAGAGGTTTGGGATTCGGGCGCGGGGCTCGTTGCGGCGGCACTGATTGCAATTTGCCCTGGTTATATATCCAGATCGGTGGCGGGGTCGTACGATAACGAGGGTGTGGCGATATTCGCGTTGTTGCTCACGTTTTACTTGTTTGTGAAGGCCGTGAATACGGGATCGTTGGCGTGGGCTTTGGCGTCAGCTTTTGGCTACTTTTATATGGTTTCGGCGTGGGGTGGCTATGTTTTTATAATCAATTTGATTCCGCTTTATGTGCTGGTGCTTTTGATCACGGGCAGATACTCCATGAGGTTGTACGTGGCCTACAATTCTATGTATGTGTTGGGGATGCTGCTTGCTATGCAGATTCGGTTTGTGGGGTTTCAGCATGTTCAGTCTGGGGAGCATATGGCGGCCATGGGAGTGTTCTTCTTATTGCAGGTTTCGTGTCCTAATCTTTACTCTGTATAGAGTGCGTTTTGTCTACTTTTTTGGCGTTCTATTTGCTTGTGCTTCATATAATATGTTTGAATTCTTCTGTCGCTGTCACTTTATTTGAACATGGTTCGACAGGTTAAAATTTTGGTAGGCCCAGGCCAAGGAGGGGGTCTCTTTAGGAGGAAAGAGAGAGAGAAGGAAGGGGGTGGGTGGGGGTGGGGGGTGGGGGCAGAAGGCTAAGGAGGGAAAAAAATATCAGGAAGAAAAGTGAGGATGTGACCTAAAAAATATAGGGACTCCAACGACAAGATCTCCACCAGAAAATAGAACCTCTAATCTCCATTGTATAGCGAGGATGAGAGACCATGAGAGATTGTAAAAGAAACATATTATAGTGGACTCTCTCCTCTCTACAACCTCGTCGACATAAGAATTACGTTGAACTACGTAAATTTGTGTATCACTGTCTCTTTATTTTCTCGGCATATAATTACTGCTTACTACCATGGATGTACACATGGATACCGTACAGCTGCATCGGACCAGTGCCGGAGTTTCCACACTACACCATCGAGGCCCGAATAGTCTCAACGGATTCTGAATGACTTTCTCCCCTTTTAGCCTGTTGCGCTATTTTTAGGCATTAACAATTGGCGTTGTCTGTAGGATCGTGGTTTACTTTTTACACTCGAAGCAGGAGGACGATTTTTTGGCACACTAAATAATCTTTGAAGGAGCAAATAAATGTTTCCCAGATAAGTATTCTCAGCCCTCCACACATCCCGTGCATGACTGCCGTGCACTTAAGAAGCCCATGGTTGGCTGTCATGGCCCTACGTGGTAACTGGCAGCTTCCAGCATCTCGCTGGTGCCATCTGCCGGCCTAGTAGTGATCTCCAACCATAACGGTGGGTGCGCGGTGGCACATGTCCATTCTCCCTATGTGCGTAATTGCACGTGGTCCATTAGCTTCCCTGTGGGCCCAGGGAGCAACACCGACGACAACCACATGGTCTGCCAGTAAATTTTGTCCTCCCCCCGAGGTGATCCTCGGATGGGGACATGTATGCGGCTCATGACAAAACTGCTAGCTCGTGGTTAGGACCCAACGACGACCAATTGCGGACCAATTCCGACCACTAGCTAGTTCGTCGGAGTTTTCTGTTTTAGGGAGGGTGGCTCTCTCCAGCAGGGCCTCGTCAGCTACAATGGATCCTCACCCCGGCCACCTCGACTCGGCTTGCATCTCATCACGGTCTACTCTCCTCGACTTGGCCTGAATCTCATCACTACCACTCCTCTTGACTCGGTCTGCATCTCATCATGGCCAGTGGCTTGACCTGGCCTGGATCTCATCACGGTCGGCTACTCGTCTCGACCATGCATCCCACTGAGTCCACCACATCCGTTGACTCGACTCGGCCAAGTTACTTGCCTTGCACATGAATCATGCCGAGTCCTCCATGACCACTAACTCAACTCAGCCAAGCTACTTGTTTGTATTGAGCTGCATGCAACAACACCATGCACCAATCCCATGGCTACGTGAGCTGCATGGCGTCACCTCGGCCAATGCACCATGCCATGCACTTGGCCAACCCATCTTGACCAGCGGGCATGGTGTTGCCTGTGGCGACCACACGGCGGTTAAAAGCCGTGGATGTGTGCATACGTCTCAGCAAAAAAAAAAAAAAAAAAAACAACAACAAGAAGAAAAAGAATGAAAAAAGAAAAAAAAGGAGAAAAGAAGAATGAGGAGAGAAGAAAGAACGACCGTCAAGGGGCAATTCCACTCAAACAAAAATTGGCTATGGAAATTGAAATGCCCGGTTTCTCTCTCTCTACATTTATTTGAATTCCATTTTTATTCACAAAATTGGTTCATGTGGCGTGAGATACCGAATACATGGCCCCACTCAGGCATTGCTTAGACGTCCCAATATGTCTCCATCGGAATAATGTTTGGCAGTAAGGAAGAAAAAGGGAGAGAAAAACTAGTAGTGGACAAACTCAGTCAAGTGAAAATCAGAAACAACCGGCCTCAAATCCAGGTGGTTGGCCTAAGTGGTGAAGGCCTTGGTCTTGGGGTATTATTCCCTTCAAGGTCCAAGGTTCAACACCTCATGGATGCAAACAATCATTTGGGCCACACCCCCTGGTGGAAAGCCAGCAATTTAACCAGTTACGTATTGGGAAAACTTCCGAGAGTGTGGTGCACGGGATCGGAGTTTTCTTTGCAGGGGTGGGTCCGAAAGGCCCTACCTTGGAGAGGTTATCCAACATTAAAAAAGAAGAAGAAGAAGAAGAAGAAGAAGAAGAAGATTGACTCTCTCCACCAAAATTTGTCGAGGTTCTCTGGGAATCCTAGGGTTAGCACACCTCGGGAACATACTGTAACACCCCTTCCCGTAGGTTAGGCATATTACGAACATTCATAACATAGTGCTGGGTGAAGAGATTCGAAGTCATGAAAAATACCTCATTTACTAAAAAATGTCAAACTAAATTGAACATAACTGCCTTCGAATCATGAAACTGAAAACATAAATTAAACTAATTCTTGTGTAAATAATACTTATTCCTTTCTAAGTCTTTACATTAGATCTATTCCTGGCCTTTCAGTTCTGCGTCCTCACACATCATTTGTGACAATTAAACATAGGAGAAAACAGAGAAACAAACAAAAATGAGTCGAATACTCAATAAATAGCATATTATACCGTAAAATATAACTTAGTTTAGTATAGACTTAATTTTTGGAAGACTCTTCATAACATACATACATCATCACAGATTCACAATCATACCGTAAACATAACTTAATTTAACATAGGCTTAATTTTTGTAAAGCTTTACATACATACATACATACATATATCGTCACAGATTCACATAGCACACCTATTCATCATTAACATGAGCGGAATCATACATAATCATGGCAAACATGTAACATGAATGCATAAATGACTGGCTTCATGCATTTTCTAACAATCATACATGACTTGTTTATCTTGTCTTTCACTTATTATATGGTGACCTACTCTTGAGTTTGTGGTACCGCATAACTTGTCATAACATGGAGTGAAACACGCTTGAGTCCGTGTTTCACCTAAGGTCCGTGTCACCCTTCACATCTTATCTTTCTTAATGAACTTTTCTAGCATGGCATATACTTGTACATAACATGACATGACATAATGTGATCTGAACATAAACATTCCTTGGCATACTTGATCTGAGAACTACATGAACATTACATGACTTATATGATCTAAATACTTCATGACATTACATTGCATGGCATACATGTGATTTTCATGACATATCATCCATCAAAATTGCAATCCATAATAGCATAACATACATAAGCTCACTTGCATGCATATCATTATAATTCATCGAAGATCATGAAACGGATCTAGCCTTGACTTAGCTCGTAGTGTAGCGTAGACAAACATCACATTTTCATATACAATTAGAACATTTACCGTACACATGCAATTATATGATCATACTAATTATCTCTTAGCGCTACTTCCTGATTCCCACTTTGTAGCGTGTTACCTATCCAAGATACTAGACGTTACTAATTTCCTAGAAAAGCGTGTTGTAATACTCTACTAGTTAAATACGTATATTGGAATTTAACTAAAATAATAGGCTCTATGGTATACTTTAAAAATATACTAGCTTAAATTCCAGCCCAGCTCCTATTTAAGAAAATAGCCGAATTAAAATCACTAAAACGGTTTTTTTTGTAAAACACTAAAACAATAAAACAGTTTCTGTCAACCCAAAATTAACCCACTTAAATTATTATAGTTTTTGCAATAAGCCCAACAAGTTCATTTAAAAACTAGGCCCAGTATCAACTCAAGGAAGCACTAGCCGAATGGGCTTAAGGCCCAAGGAAATAGAGGCTTAGGAGGTTACACAACAAGGGTCAAAAGGGCATACAGGTAACTACAGAATTAGTGGAGGGGCGTTTTGGGAAAGGCTGAAAACAAAACACAAAAGGAAACACATCTTAAGGCAAGACTAGGATGAGGAGTATTTGTGTAAAACTTATAGTAATGCATGGGTATTTTAGGGAAGGCTGAAACAAAAGAAATAAAAGGGAGAAGACATGCTTTCGGGAGAGGAGGTTGTGCAATGCTCACCGAGAGAGGTGGTTGGGTGCGAAGGTGGCTCTGGGTGTTTGAGGGTGGCCGGCGACGCAGTATTGGCCCTTTGGTCAGGGTGGTGAGACACAGAGAGAGATAGAGAGTTAGAGAGATGGAACTGAAATTCAATTACCGAGAGGGAGGAAGGGTGAGTGCGACGGCAGTGGCTTACTTGAGGGAGTGGGTGCGACGAGACTAGGATGGCTGGCAGTTTCTAGCACCGTGGGTGGTGTTCTGATGTTCTGAGGTGATCGGCGGTGGCTAGGCAGGAGACTAAGCTATGCAGGACTGAGTTCTTCCTCCAGGTATTTTTTGTATTTAATTCAGAGGGCTTCGTGGGATTCTTATAGACGATGGGGAGGGAAGCGGAGTGAGTCCTTAGGAGATATGCTAAGGTTTGAAGTTGGGTATTGGTTTAAATCTAGGAATCTATTCAAACTAGAAACTAAGGGATAAACCATGTTGATAAGGAAACTTCCTAATGAAATACAAACCCTTTTAATCTGATTAGTTGTCAAATTTCGAAAATAATAAGAATAAAAATAAAAATAGATAAATAATGATTAAAAAAATAAAAATAAAATACACTTTTGGGGGTATGGATGTTACACATACTTTGCCAGAGCTCACCAGCGCAGCGCGGAACATCGGATACACAGCCTTGCTTGGTATCGCAGGCACCCCGGACCTTTGTCATCGTCAAAACGTGACTGGGCCCTTGCTGGCACGCCTCAGACCTTTGTCATACTTTAACAGGATGATCCAGGTGCTCAAATCTCACACTGGTGGTTGGATCTACGCTAACTAGTTTGGCTTATATAGCACGGTCAAGTGCCCCATCTACTTACCTCCCTCACATCTATGAGGGTCAACGAGACGAGTTCAGTCTTACGAATTGCTCGACTTCCATTTAGTCAGTGGGGCAAGTTCAGTCTGACGTACTGCTCGACCTCTATCAAGTCAACAAGGCGAATTCAATCTGATGTACTGCTTGACCTCCATCAAGTCAACAAGGCGAGTTCAGTTTTACGTACTATTCGACCTCCCTCATGACTACAAGGGTCAATGTCGCGGATCCAGTCTTACGTACTGCTCAACCTTCGCTAGGACAAGAAGAGGGGTTTAGTCTTACGTACTACCCAACGCTACTTTTGGGACGACATCTCCACCAGCAAATGCCGGGTGTTCACATTGCTTGACCTCTGCCAGAACAACGAGGCGAGTTCAGTCTTATGCATTGCCTGACCTCTGCCAGAACAAGAAAGCGAGTTCAATCTTATGGACTACTTGACCTCTGCCAGAACAACAAGTCAACAGACGGGAAAGGTCAGGGACATAAAGCAAGAATGGAAGCCGAGCTTCGAGCACACACCTTACAAATGGGACATAAAGCAAGACAGGAGCATAGGATAAAAGGGAGCTTCCAGAGATGACTTTTGGGGGGGACTTCAACTTCTCTAGCTTCGGGGACCTGACAATAGGGACTTTAGCTATGAGCTCTCCACCAGAAGATGAAGCTCTAATTTTGATTGTACAATGAGGATGAGAGACTGTAAAACAAACATATTATAGTGGATCCTCCCCTCCCTACAACCCTGTGGACATAAGCGTTATGCCGAATCATGTAAATTTGTGTGTTATCTTCTTTGTATTTTCTCTACATTTATTTACTGATCATTGCCATGGATTCATACAGCTGCACCGGACCATTGCCGGGGCTCCACACCACCGATTGAGGCCCGAATAATCTCAACGGGCCAGGAATGATTCTTTCTCCCATTCCAGCCTGTTGTGCTATTTTTAGGCATTAACAATGGTGATTTCATGGCACAAGTATGGTATTGATAGTCCATATTAGGTTCCAAATCTTATATTTACAAAAGATTTATATTTTACGAGAATTGTAAGATTAAGGGTGAACATATTTAATTATTTTTGTTGACATCTCTATTGAAAAGGGGGATTTTTAATTGGTGCTATAATTTTGCTCTCTCCCTTCTCGTTTCACTTTATTTTTGCCTTTTTATTAAAAAAGAAAAAAGAATTACCATATAGTTTTTTTTATCGCTCAAATGGAAATTAAATAATTATGTACCCTCCCTAGTGTTACTACATGAAAACCAGACCAATTCACGAGGAAGATGTCCTCAAGAAATATTGCTATAGTCATCTTCAAAAGGAATCACTATATTAACTACAGTCTCTTTCTATTTGTGCATACTTGATTTTGATTTCAATGTATTGTGCACTGCCGCTAATGTAGCTATCCTGCCAATCATAAATAATGCTATAATGCTGTTTATCGAATCTGTTGGTCTCAGTGATATGCCTTATATAAAAAAGGAAGTGATAAGCCTTGTGCGCATTTCTGTTTTTGCACTAAATTCACTGTTTGTGCAGGTATTCTTCTTCTTAGATTGGGTTAAACACTTACTAAGTGACACAAAATTGTTTCAAGCCTTTTTGAGGATCACTGTGACCACTGCAATAGGTGTTGGTGCTATTGCTCTTGGAGTAGGCACGGCATCTGGTTATATCTCTCCATGGACTGGCCGGTTTTACTCATTGCTAGATCCAACATATGCAAAGGATCATATTCCAATTATTGCTTCTGTCTCAGAGCATCAGCCAACCGCTTGGTCATCTTTCATGTTCGATTTCCATATCCTGCTATTCCTTTTTCCTGCGGGTCTCTATTTTTGCTTCAAGCGGTTGTCAGATGCCACAATTTTTATAGTTATGTATGGCCTCACAAGCATGTATTTTGCCGGTGTCATGGTTCGGTTGATTCTTGTTGCTACACCTGCAGTATGCCTTATAAGTGCCATTGCTGTTTCTGCAACTATAAAGAATTTGACTCTGGTAGCAAGGGCAAAGAATAAGGTTACCCAGACTGGTTCTGCAAGGGGAAGCAGTAGCTCGAAGGGATCTTCTAAGGTGAGCTCATCTCCATTATAAAATAAGTACGGCCTGTTGTTCTAGTTGGTTTAAGGTTCTCCTCCCTGGTAAACATTGGTGATGTAGTGATTTTAGGTTCTCCCTTCTCTGCCATATACTAATTCGAGTGTTAATAAGTTGACTAATTGATTAACTTCACCATGTACATAATAATGTAAGAAAAACTTTACTTTTAACACCCTAACAGCACCTGTGTAACCCAGCTGACGTGAGTCAAGGGAGTTTTTATCATTATTATTATTTTTTAGGATTGACGTAATAGGCATATCAACGTTTCCCAATGTCTATGGTGTTACACTGGTGTTTCTAGAAGTGTACATGTAGCCAGAAAAAGTCGATTTGAATATATAATGTGTGTGTGCGCGCACATGTGTGATGCTTTATTGATAGTCTAATGGTTGTCTCTTGTTCAGAGCTTCATGGTTGTTTATATTGATGCCAAGCTGAGGATCAGTTATAATGTCAATGTTAATAAGATGGTGATGTGAAACATAATTTTTAGTTATTTTTTTGATTCTTTTTAAATTCAATTTTTAGTAGCTCATGGTTTCTATAGTTTCTAAAATATCTATTTTAATGCCATTAGTGTGTTTTTAACATACTTATTATGCATTATTAACCCCATTTCAATTTGGGTTGACATTCGGAAAGAATCTGAGCATTTAAAAGTGAGTTAGCCTAAACCCTATATTGGAAGTACATGAAATATTGTATATACCTTTAAGAAAAAAACAAAACAAGTGTTTAGGTTCTTCGAGTAGGTATTTGCTGCTAAACCCAAAGGGATCACATGGAAGAAAATGGATAGTTGGATTGTGTTTTTTGCTACCAACATTATGTGATGATATCCTTTTGATTATGCTGTCTGTATTTTAAAAATTCCTGTTGCTTTTTAAAAGAAAATTACTGTTGCTTTCTTTTCCTTCGCAAACAGGCTTCACTTGATCAATCCCAGCCTTTCCAAAGAAATGGTGCTATTGCCTTACTTTTCGGTGCCTTTTACTTGCTCAGTAAGTATGCAACACACTGTACCTGGGTCACATCAGAGGCATACTCGTCTCCCTCAATTGTCTTGGCTGCTAGGGGTGCCCATGGCAACAGGGTCATCTTTGATGATTATCGTGAGGCATACTTTTGGCTGCAGAAGAATACTCCTCCAGATGCTAAGGTGATGTCATGGTGGGATTATGGATACCAGATAACTGCTATGGGAAACCGAACAGTTATAGTTGATAATAACACCTGGAACAATACACACATTGCTACTGTTGGACGTGCAATGTCATCTTATGAAAACGAGGCATATGAAATTATGAGGTCACTTGACGTGGATTATGTCTTAGTTGTCTTTGGAGGGGTTACCGGGTACTCTTCCGATGATATTAACAAGTAAGGCCAATTTGGAAACGCCCTACACTATTTGGATGATTTCTTGAAGGAAGTGAGGTGTTTGTGTGTCCGTGCTTGCGTGGTTGTGTGCGTGTGTGTGCTCGCGTGGCTGCGTGCGTGCGTGCGTGTGTCCATTTTTTTTTTTTTGTAAATTTGACTAGGTCATAAAGATGCATAATTAGCTGTTCTGTCAGTAAGGTTTGTTGCTAAGCAACTCGACAATGGTCCAGCATTTTTTTCTTTTATTTTTTAGGCAAGTTGTGTTGACTTTTTTAAAAATGGTTATATTTTATGTGGGTTGTGCATCAAGCAATTGTGGCATACTAGTTTGAATCTTCTCACAAAAGTTGAATAATCTTGCAAAAATTAAATCATTTAACAAAAGTTGAATAATCTTGCAAAAAGTAATCAAATAACTTCTGGACTACTTGGTCTGTCTCATGAAATGGTTTGCAGCTGTGCATAGCAAATACCATGTTTATGGCTGATATGCTGATCATATATTTCTTTTTTGGCCTATGCCAACAATTTTGGTATGTAATTAAGTGGACTACTTAGTATCTTTTCTGTTTTTTGCATTCACCATTTAAATAAGTTGACCTAAAGAATTTAATTTTACGAACAATATTCTTGCATCATGTACTAACTAGGAATTTATGTATCCCAGATTTTTGTGGATGGTGAGAATCGGAGGTGGGGTTTTTCCTGTGATAAAAGAACCTGATTACCTTGTTAATGGCGAGTACCGTGTTGACAAAGGGGCTGCTCCCAAGATGTTGAACTGTCTTATGTAAGTTTTGTTGCATTGCTACAATGATACATGCGTTTGTTTTGAGTATATGACCACCCCCTCCCCCATGCGGGGTTGGGGCAAGACCTTCATGTTGGGGTGTGAAAATAGGGTAGTGATAGGGATACTACCCTCTTACTACCCATTTACTACTTATAGCGTATTTAAAGTTTTTTATTTTTTTATCATTTTCTTTTAAGTATTTTTTTAACATCCTTAATCATTAAGAAAAAATTAAAAAAAAATATAATTTTACTAATAATCACTTTCTTAACCATTAAGTAAAATAAAAAATTAAAAAAAAAATCAAATACAAAAAGAGTAGTAAATGGGTAGTAGGAGGGTAGTAAGCTTATCATTATCTGTGAAAATATTCAGCTAGAATTGTGTGTTGTCAATAACAGTATCAATCCTTAGTGAAATGCTATTTAATAATTTTATTCGAACAGGTTATTGTATGAGTTCTTTAATTAATACTAGTCAATACCCTATCGAAATTGTGAGCCTGATACATTTACACGCATTCTTATTCCTCCAAATTTTGTATCTTGTATTGCTAGTGAGAAATGCATTTGTTTTGTCTTGGGGTTTGTTTGGCAAACATGAGAATTTCCAAAATTCTCGAAATTTCTCATAACTTCATTTCCAAATATCACTCAAAAACAATACTTTTCAATTTCAAATTTTCAACATTTTCACGTAATCATTACTCAAATACAAAATAATACATGTGATATCCCATATGATAAGGATGATGGTAGATGGTGTATAGGACTCACATTGCTTGGGAATGAGAAGTTCTTACTCTTTATAAGATTTCAATGAAGCTTCAATTGTATCATTGATTAATCCTTTTAAAGTATAGGCCATGTGGTTTGGTTTTCTATTGGGGCGTTACAAATGTTATCAGTGCATATCCCAACAAGAAATGTGGGACTTAAACCTTGCCACCTACGATAGACTGACCCGATGAGGACGTTGGAAATTTAATGGGGGGAGATTGCGATATCCCATATGATAAGGATAAGAGTAAGTGGTGTATGGGTATCGCACTTTGCTTAGGAAAGAGAAGTTCTTGTTCTTTATAAGATTCCAATGGGGCTCCAACTGTATCATTAACTAGTTTTTTTGACGTATAGGTCATGTGGTTTGGGCTTTCCATTGAGGCACAATACAACTTTTACAAACTTCAAAACAAAATACAAAAATTAATACAACTTCTACAAACTTCAAAACAAAAATAATATTAAAAAATTACATTCAAATAATTTTTCAACTTTTTCTCTTATTTTCCAAAACTCAATAAAACATCTTTACTCAAACCATTTAATTACTATTCACAAAATTTTGAGATATTTTAAGCATCCAAACATGCTTTTGATCTCAGCTGATAATATGTTACAGAACCACATATGTAGAGGAGTCTCATACAGCATATTAATTTATAAAAAAAATTATACATGATACTTTTTATTTGATAATTTATGTCTCTTTAATTTCTTTCGGTCATCAGGTACAAATTGTCTTATTATCGATTTGGAGAGTTGACAACAGAATATGGCAAACCACCTGGGTAAGTTCAAGGTTTATCTTCCATTCAACTGGAAATGGATATGAATTCAAATGAATGTGTTTTTACCACAAGCACACAATATACCAATGTTAATGATAGTAGGGTTGTGTCACATGCATGTGAAACAAGGATAACGCAAGTAATCAAACAGCCACTATAGACTAAAATTAATAACAAGTCAAAACCAAAACATGAAGTAGATGCACAATGCTAGAAGACAAGGCATAGAGGCTGCACGCTTCCAAGTTGATTGCTTGTCATGGTACATATAATATTTATGGATATGGTTGTAAATGGATCAATAAATTGAGATTAACTTGTGTAAACTTGACTTGAAGAAATCCTCATGTTAACAATACATGGCTCTGGGTGATAAGAGGGTCCATAAGCACTAATACCTCAAGCAAAACTGTTAACTTGCTGCATCCTCAGCCTCAACATCACCTGCACATTTAAATATTTAAAAAATAATAGTTTGACTACTCGGTAAATGGTATGTCATGCAGCAAAAAGGTTATGAATCTGGATTTACCTCTGTAAAGATCCTTAAACACGATTAAATATTCACACACATGAAACATTTAACCCTTGTGTGTAAGGCTGTGCATCAGTCATATCCTGTTCGAGTTTTAACATTGTGGTTTCTAACTTTCTGCTTAATGGTATTGGAGGCATTGTTGTACTCAAAGTATTTGTTTTGTAATTTGTTGGTGTTTTTTTTTTTTTAAATGGCAGGTATGATCGTGCAAGGGGGGTTGAAATTGGAAACAAGGATATTAAACTTGAATATTTGGAAGAGGCTTTTACGACATCTAACTGGATTGTTCGCATTTACAAAGTTAAACCACCAAATAATAGATGGTAAGGCTCTCTCTCTCTCTCTCTCTGTGCGGGACAGTAAAGAAGTAGATGAAACTCAGAGTGATTCTTGAAATATCGTGTTAGGGATAGATTATGTAGTTTTCATTTGTAGCATTCAAGGCTCTAAATGTTCGGGACCTTGTTTTCCAAGTTTTTGTTTCGGCGTTTTACCTCACCGTTTATTTGATCGTGGTTGAGAAGCAGTTACTTAAATTCGAATAGTTATAGTCTGTGGCATGGTGCAGCTTACAGTTTTACATGCAATGATGGTTGCTATAATGTTCCTCTATAAATGATTAATTGTGCAATGAGCGTTGAAAACAAATGGAAAACGCTACTCCCACCTACAAAACCCACCGGCAAAACCTACCGATTGGGTTTTTTTTTCCCTTAATGGTTAAGGAAATATTTTTTAATGATTTTTTGATTTTATTTTTGAAAATATTTGTGGTTAAAAAAAAATTTGGAATTTTTTTTTTTTTTTTTGGCTGTTCGGTGGACCCCCACCGTGGGAGTAGCAGCTCCCAAAAGGAATTACCAATATATGGGTTTGAGAGCAGAGAACTCAGTTCCATATTTACCTTGGTTTCCCACTCTGTTGCGCTACCATTTTCAGGCAATGTTCCGTGGCTAGGTAGGATTGCAACTTCTCTACAAATGCTTGGATTGGATGAATGGATGCTAGTTTAGAGTTGTACAAAATGTTAAGTGTGTTAGGCTGATGTGGCCCTTTCCTGACCTGTAGTTGATTATTGTCTTATCCTGAAGTAGTGCAATGGATAAGACGTATCTGTTTTTTGAAAAAATCCCCTTGTCTTTGGGATGTTGGGATGACGAGTAACAGATTTGAAATGCCTTTAAACCAAATCGTATTACCATAAGGTATACCATGGGAAGCTCGTGATTGAAAAACTCTAGTCTCACAACTTTTGACATTTTGCACTCAATTTGTTTTTTACTAAGCAAGGGCAAATTAGTAAAAATAAGAGGTATTCTGATTGATCCGGGGATGGGACATACATCAAAAGGTCATGGTATTATAGGGAGAAGCCCACAATTGAAAAACTTGAACTTTATAATTTTGTCACTTTGCATTCAATTGGTTCCTTATTAGGCAAGAGTGAAGTGGTAAAAATAAGAGGTGCTTTGATTGGGCTCCAATTGGCCTAGGACCATGCATACATACACCATAAGGTCGTGGTATTATCATGGGAAACTCGTGATTGAAAAACTTGAATCTCATAATTTTGCTACTTTGTACTCAATTGGTTCTCTACTAAGTAAGGGCAAAGTGGTAAAAATAAGAGATGTTTCGATTGGCCTGGGGATGGGGTACATGAGGTCATGGTATTACTATGATAAGCTCGCGATTGAAAAATTTTAACTTCAGAACTTTGCCACTTTGCACTCAATTGGTTCTCTACCAAATAAGGGCTAAGTGGTAAAAATAAGAGGTGCTCCGATTAGTCCGGGATGGGGCATAGATACCATAAGATCATTGTATTACCATGTAACATAGTAAACATATATTTGGAGCATATAAATAAATCATTTAGATATTAATATTATTATTATTATTATGGTTTTATTTATTGATTATTATTATAAATTTTTTTAACCCAAAATCTATATTAATTTTTATAGGATGTAAACACTAGACTTGAGTCTAGTGAATTACCAAATCCTCTCTAAATGTGAAAAACGTGCCTAAGTCAGTTTTAACTATACTAAGGCCTCGTTTGGATTCGAAACTCATCAATTTATCTCATCTCATCATTATAATTTTTCTAAATTCCTATACAAAATATAATAAATAATTTAATTTTTTCAAATCTCAAAACAATAATAATATTAAAAATAATATTCTAACAATATTTTATTCAACTCATTTAAAATGATCTCATCTCATCTCTGAATCCAAACGAAATGTAAATCTCATTGCAAATAAATCACTCTTCACTTCACGTTACCCCTTCATTATCCTTCTATTTTCGGTGTGATCACCGAGTCTCTCTTCTGCAAACTCTTTGAAGCACTTTGAGTGGGACATATACAAGATAGTTTCTATCTATTTATTCCTTCCCCCGTCTGTAAATTTAATTACAGAAAAGCATCAAGCAACCACACAACTACTCCCGCAATCTGATTTGTGCTTCGTCATACTTAGAACCAACATTCATCCAATTACCTTCAAAGAAGTTTTTGAGAGGCCTTCCTCAATGCTCCACCACTGTTGATTTTCACTTGCTAGCCACTAGCAGCGCCTCTTCCACTCTGTGCCAACTTGCATGCCAAAAATCACCATAGGAGGACCCATACCTGTAAATTGATATACTCATCAAGCATCTCGCTAGAAACCACCTAGACAGCCATGAAAGCCGCCGTTCGAGCACTCTCCTTTAGCCCAGATCCGTCGCACGTCCTCCTCATAAGTTCCTCGTTGCAAACTCCATCCCTCTGCTCCTTGGTTCTTAGTTTGACAACAACCAATGGTTTCTTACACACACACACACACACTCTCTCTCTCTCTCTCATAGTGCCCTTCAATCGTGCCACCCACTGTCAATCCAGCCTAGCTCCGTTGTGCCGTACCTTCATTCAACGGTGCCTTTGTTTTTACTCGATAAGCCTCTGCCGCACACATTGCTTTTCCCTCATCTGCATGTTGCTCTCAAGTGAAATAAAAGGAGCCATGTTTATTCTGTAACCTTAGTATTACATAAGGGTGGACCTTTAATTTTAATTATCTGCATATCCTCAAATACATGGCTACTAGCATTGGGTTTAAAATGTATCCTCTGTCGTAGTAATTTGGACTTGATTTTATATAGGGCTGGTCTATCTACTTCAGAGAAGCTTTTCTAATATTTTCTTAAGTTGGGTTGAGTCGATATTTTAAATTGGACTGGGTTAATATTTAAGTGGGCTGGTGTTATTTGAATAATTATATTAACCCAAAAACCTATGATTTACAGAAATATGAGAAAATTATCTACGTTATTAATTATTAAATTTCATAGTGAAAGTTCATTAGTAACTAATAAAGAGTTTAAATTTATTTTGAATGCTTTAAATTGAGTAAGTTTATTTTTATGAAATGAGTTTCGATTTTTTTTATATATTTAAATACAATACGATTTCTTACTAAATTAAAATATGTTATTAGTATTTAAATAATTTAAGATATAAGCATTCATTGATTTTATATTAAACAAAATATTTATTCATTATTTTTATATATATGAATTTAATTAAGTTGGATATTAGGACATATTTTCCTAGACAAATTTAGTGACGTTTAATACTTCATATAGGTGACGATCTACAAAGTGAGATTTAGGAAGTAGCACTGCGAGATAAGTAATTTGATCACAAATTAGGATCATCACATGTTAGCTTAGATAAGTTATTATTTAAGTCGATTCTTTAAATCCAATGTTTATGTATCTCGCATATCATAATTATGCAAACAAGTCATCCAGCATAGCATACAATGATGTCTTCCGCATCATGCTCAGATTCGTAAATTATAATTATGTACGTATTATGTTATGTATCTCACGTCGCATAAGACACATAAGATATCTTAAGTTCAAGTGCAAGATAAGATCAAAGTAGTTTAATTAGTTGGTTATTCAAATGCATGGTATCAATGTAGTTTCAAGGTGGATGTGCAAGCCATAGACTCAAGCGTTGGTCCACCATAATATGCCAGAATATTATCCGCGGCTCCCCTTACGGCTTCAGCATGAACAACCATGAATTTTAAGTTCTTAACATGAAATTTTTATGAAAAATCGTATATTTCTTACGTTTACGTTGTGATGGATTTCTTGCTGAGTTTTTGACTCATTTTAGTTTATTCCATGTTTTTAACCACCCAGATGAGGATGATGAACACGAGCAAGCAGACCAGGATTATAAGGAGCAATTGTTTTAATTTCAGACTTCCTTGAATAAAATTTGCTTTTATGATAAAAATTTTATTCAGTTTATCCATTTAAGATTTTTGGAAAACATTTTATTAGACAAATCTTGTTATGAAATAAATGCTAATTTCATGTTATTAAATATGAGATTTTTTGCCAGATTTATTTTATAAAAAACACGTGACACTGCTAGCCTAGGGAAATGGGTGTTGCAATTTGGTACTAGATCCGGTCGAGAGATTCTGCAGACATTTTGGATAAAAAAAACTTTTATAAATTCTAAAGTTGGGTTACCTAGGATGCTCCAAGCCTGCTCGTGAGTAATTGAGATTTCTTTTAGGGTGAATGCTTTATAACTCTTACTAGTTAGAACAATCATTGTAGTTTTTTTTTTTATTGTCTTTATTTTACTTTCTAATCAAATACTAGTTAATTGTCACTATGACATCTTGACGTAGATCATGTCCTTCGATACTAGAAATCACCCAAATCGAGAGGGATCTTCTGAATCTAGCCAGGATGATAACTCAGATCCTCTTGTCGTAGTTGTGACCCAATTCTTCCAATCAATGACTAGTGGCCAATTTACAACTTCTAGAGCTCCACAGGCCAGTTATACCTTGGAAAAATTTTCCTGCCAGCAGCACCCCATACTTTTGACGGCAAATTGAATTCCTTGGACGTTGAAAGTTGAATTGAACGTATAGAGCATATTTTCGAAGCGCTCTATTGCACGAATGATCAGAAGGTGAAATATGCCACTTCCCATTTAACTGACATGGCAAAGCAGTGGTGGAAGTCGACACGGGCATTGGTTCAATTGGAGTTGGGGGAAAAAGTCCCCATTTCTTGGGAAAGTTTTAAGAGAACCTTTCTAGATTACTTTTTCCCATAGACCTGTTGGGAATCGAGAGCTCGCCAATTTATGGACCTTGTGAGGGAAACTTTCTCCTCAAGAAAGGCCAATAGGACCTCGGCCCATAAACCCATCCCAGTGGGGATCTAATCCGAATAAGGAAGCAAATTGTCAACCAGGAGGAGGTGCCATTTGGTCGACAAGACAGCTCAACCTAACACATTGGCAGCCTCCCTCGAGAATTAGGTATGTGTGGGGTATGCAGAAAACGTGGAGGACCCTCGATTCGTCAACATCAGAGCATCAATAGCTCCCATAAGCAGAGTTGAGGCTCAAGAAACTGCCTCATATTAATGACATTGAAAATCGAGTCACACTACAATCATGAACCAACACGGAGCCCTACCGCATTTAAAGATTCTGACAAAATGAACAGTGTAAGGACTTCAGGTCTCAAAGCAACAAGCTTGATGTGCTCACCAAACTTCTAGTATAAATAGCCGATCCTAGGTACGAGAGAGCTCTCTGTGGCCTTCAAGTTTCTTTACTTATTTACTACACTCCAAAAATGTTTACTGACTTTGGCATCGAAGGCTCCTCTACCCCTAGGCCACCTCTCAAGCCCCAGAGGGGAAGAGCACAATTACGCAGTTAAACTGGCCTTTAAGACAATGAACAATGAAGTAGAGTACGAAACGCTACTAGCGAGATTGTAGGTGCCCAGAGCACTAGGAGCCGTCGAAATCAAGGTATGGGTCGACTCCCACGTGCTAGTGAGCCAAGTGTTGGGAGAGTTTGCTGTCAAGAGTGAGCAGCTAACGAGATACCTCGCATTGGTAGGAGTAGAGCGGCTTCACTTCTAGTATTTCCAAATTCAGCAAGTACCAAGGACAAAAAATCAGAAGGCAGACAAACGTGTAGCGTCTAGGCAGGAAGACTCAACCTTGTCGGATAATATGGTGGTTAAGATTGTAGAAGAGCTCGCTGTCGAGATTAAGGTCATGACTATACAACCCGGGATCCCAGACTAGGTGGCAAACATAGTTAAGTATTTGGAAACTAGTGAGACACATGAAGACAAGCAGGAGGTGAGAAAAATAAGAAATAGAACGGCGCGCTACACCATGATTGAGGGAGTCCCGTACCGGCTAGGTCACTCAGCCCCACTTTTAAGATGCATCTCTCCGGAGGAAGCGCAATACGTGCTAGCAGAAATACACGAGGGTATTTGTGGGAGCCATTCGGGAGGACGGGCATTAGTCGGAAAAGTGACGAGAGTAGGTTACTACTGGCCCCAAGTTCTCCAGGACGCCAAAAGTTATGCACAGAAGTGTCATAACTATCAAGAATACGCCTAAATTCCCCATTACCCACCAGAGAAGTTGGTGTCGATCACCTCACCTTGGCCATTTCCTAATGGGGAGTCAACCTGGTTGGTCCCTTCCCCGAGGAAAGGGAAGGGTCAAATTTGTAGTGGTGGTGGTTGACTATTTCACCAAATGGGCCGAGGCAGAGCCTTTAGCCACCATCACCGCATGCAATTATGCGATTCCTGTGGAAATCGATAATTTGCAAGTTCGGCATCCTGCACACTATCATCTCGAATAATGGGTGGTAGTTCAACTCCGAGCACTACCGAAACTAGTGTCGAGACTTGGGGATCGAATTTTGATACTCATCCCCTGGGCACCCGCAATCCAACTGACAAGCTGAGCAACTAGCAAAACACTAATGGGACTACTGAAGAAACGACTAGACGACTGAAATGGCGCATTGGCTGAAGAGCTCCCCGCAGTGCTTTGGGCCTATTGCATGGTAAAAACACCGACTAGGGAGACCCCCTTCACTCTCACCTACGGTCATGAGGTAATGCCTCCAGTAGAAGTCGGACTCCCCATGTACAGAGTGCAGCACTTCAAACAAGAGGCAAATGATAGACGACTGGAAGAATAACTGGACATGCTGGAAGAAGTATGGCTAGAAGCAGAGATAAAAGCTGTGTCCGATAAAAGAAGGGTTGAGAGGTATTTCAACAAGCGCGTGCAGCCGAGGACATTCCAAGTATGGGAGCTGGTACTCAAAGAAACT
>CM056947.1:19712685-19795185 GCA_029856935.1 Cyclocarya paliurus | reverse complement strand
AGTTTCAATTAGTTCTTAAAGAACTTGAGTGGGAAAAACTCTCGAGGTAAAATGCAAGAGAGTGTGAGACTACTATCTGGAAAAAGCCAATTAAGAGTGAAATACGAGTGGAGTGGCATTATTCGAGTGTAAACACGTAAGGGAGTGTGTGAGGTTTTCCACTAACATTATTTTTGTGCAGCACATTACGATTGTCTCATAGGAGTGACTCATCACCAAAGGGGATGCAGATAACTCATCCTTTGTGTTGCAAGCCATGCAACAACAGTTTGAGCGGCTGGTGTTGGGTTAAGTGAGGGATAGGATGGATCATCAAGAAGCAACAATTAGAAATCTGCAAGGTAGGAGAGATAGGAAACGACATGATCCTAGGCTTGACAATGAGTATGAGAATGAAGGAGATGGAGAGGATGAGGAAGACTTAGTATCTGAAGTTGGGTCGGGTAGACATAGAAGAGTTACGTGTTAAAGAGGACTTGAGGGGAACCTAAGGGGTCGGGATGGTGTAGATAGAGACCTTGGGAGCATCAAAATGAAAATACCATCTTTCCAAGTTAGAACTGATCCTGAAGTTTATCTAGAGTGGGAGAAAAAAATAGAGTTGGTGTTTGATTGTCATAATTACTCCGAAGAGAAGAAAGTGAAGTTGGCGGTAATTGAGTTCATTGATTATGCTATTATTTGATGGGATCAATTAGTGACAAATAGGAGGAGGAATTATGAGAGGCCTGTAGAGATGTGGGGAGAGTTGAAAGCTCACATGAAGCGGAGATTTGTACCTAGCCACTACTATAGGGACCTTTACCAAAAGCTCCAAAATCTTACACAGAGATCTAGGAGTGTGGAGGATTACCATAAGGAGATGGAGGTGGTGATGATTCGGGCTAATATAGAGGAGGCCACTATGGCTAGATTTTTGAGTGGTTTGAATAGGGATATAGCCAATGTAGTTGAATTGCAGCATTATGTGGAGATAAAGGACATGGTGCACATGGCTACCAAAAGGTCATGGTAGTACAGTAGGAAGGCCGCGAGCAAAAAACTCCAACCTCTTAACTTTCCCACTTTGCCCTCAATTGGCGTTCTACTAAGAAAGGGCAAAGTGGTAAAAATAAGAGGTGCTCCGAATTGTCTGGGATTGGGGCATACATACCACAATGTCATGGTAGTACCATAGCATGCCCGCGAACAAAAAACTCCAACCTCTTAACTTTGCCACTTTGCCCTCAATTGGCATTCCACTAAGCGAAGGCAAAGTGGTAAAAATAAGAGGTGCTCCGAATTGTCTGGGATTGGGTCATACATACCACAATGTCATGGTAGTACTATAGCATGCCCGCGAGCGAAAAACTCCAACCTCTTAACTTTACCACTTTGCCCTCAATTGGCATTCCACTAAGTAAGGGCAAAGTGGTAAAAATAAGAGGTGCTCCAATGTGCCTGGGGTCGGGGCATACATACCAAAAGGTCATGGTAGTCTAATAGGAAGGCCGTGAGCAAAATACTCCAACCTCTTAACTTTGCGACTTTGCACTCAATTGGGTTTCTACTAAGCAAGGGCAAACTCGTAAAAACAAGAGGTGCTCTGAATTGTCTGGGGTAGGGACATACATACCACAAGTGCATGGTAGTGCCATAAGATATCCGCGAGCCAAAAACTCCAACCTCTTAACTTTGTCACTTTGCCCTCTATTGGTGTTCTACTAAGAAAGGGCAAAGTGGTAAAAATAAGAGGTGCTCCGAATTGCCAGGGGTCGGGGCGTACATACCACAAGGTCATGGTAGTACCATAGGAAGCCCGCGAGTGAAAAATTTCAACCTCTTAACTTTGCCACTTTGCCCTCAATTGAATTTCAACTAAGCATGGGAAAGGTGCTAAATAAGAGTTGCTCCGAATTGCCCGGGGTCAGGGCATACATACGACAAGGTTATGGTAGTACCATAGGAAGCCCATGAGCGAAAAACTCCAACCTCTTAACTTTGCCACTTTGCCCTCAATTGCTTTTCAATTAAGCATGAGAAATGCGGTAAAAATAAGAGGTGCTCCGAATTGCTCAGGGTCGGGCATACATACCACAAGGTCATGCTAGTACCATAGGACGCCTGCTTGCAAAAATATCCAACATCTTAATTTTGCCACTTTGCTGTCAATTAGCTTTCTACTATGCAAGGAAAAAGTGGTAAAAATAAGAGCTGCTCCGAATTGCCCGGATAACCTTGCCACTTTGCCCTTAATTAGTTTTCTTCTAAGCAATGGCAACGCGGTAAAAATAAGAGGAGCTTCGAATTGCCCGAGATCAAGGCATACATACCAGAAAGTCATGGTAGTACCATAGAAAGCCCGCGAGCAAAAAACTCCAACCTCTTAACTTTGCCACTTTCCACTCAATAGGCTTTCTACATAGCAAGGGCAAAGTGATGAAAATAAGAGGTGCTCCGAATTGGCTGGGATCGGGGCATATATACTACAAGGTCATGGTAGTACCATAGGAAGCCTGTGAGCGAAAAACTCCAACCTCTTAACTTTACCACTTTGCCCTCAATTGGCAATGTATTACGCACGAGAATAGTCGTAAAAATAAGAGGTGTTTCGAATTGCCCGGGGTCGAGGCAGACATACTAAAAGGTAATGGTAGTACCATAGGAAGCTCGTGAGCAAAAAATTCCAACCTCTTAACTTTGCCACTTTGCCCTCACTTAGCTTTCTACTAAGTAAGGGCTAAGTGGTAAAAATAAGAGGTGCTCCAAATTTCTCGGGGTCGGGGCAAATAGACTAGAAGGTCATTGTGGTACCATAGGAAGCCTGTTTGCAAAAATATCCAACCTCTTAATTTTGTCACTTTGCTCTCAATTGGCTTTCTACTAAGTAAGGGCAAAGTGGTACCACAAGGTTGTGGTAGTACCATAGGAAGCTCGCGACCGAAAAACTCCAACTTCATAGCATTGGCACTTTGCCCTCAATTGGCTATCTACAAATCAAGGGAAAAGTGGTAAAAATAAGAGGTGCTCCAAATTGCCCGGCGTTGGGGCATACAAACCACGAGGTCATGCTAGTACTATAGGAAGCGCGCGAGCGAAAAACTCCAACCTTTTAACTTTGCTACTTTGCTGTCAATTGGCTTTCACTAAGCAAGGGCAAAGTGGCAAAAATAAGAAGTTCCCCAAATTGCCCATGGTAAAGGTATAAGTACCACAAGGTCATGGCAATAGCATAGGAAGCCCATGAGCAAAAAACTTCCACCTCTTAACTTTGCCACTTTGCACTCAATTGGTTTTCAACTAAGCATGGGAAAACTGGTAAAAATAAATGGTGCTCTGAACTGCCCTTGGTTAGGGATAACAAACCACAAAGTCATAGTAGTACCATACAAAGCCCGCGAGCGAAAAATTGTAACCTTTTAACTTTTTCACTTTGCCCTCAATTGGCTTTCTAAAGGGCAAAGTGGTAAAAATAAGAGCTGCTCCAAATTGCCCGGATAACTTTGCCACCTTACCCTCAATGGGCTTTCTACTATGCAAGGGAAAAGTGGTAAAAATAAGATATGCTTCGAATTGCCCGGGGTCGGGGCATACATACCACAAGGCCATGGTAGTACCGTACGAAGCACGCGAGCGAAAAACTCCAACCTCTTAATTTTGCCAACTTGCCTTCAATTGGCTATTTACAAAGTAAGGTGATGGGAACCAAAGTGGACGTAGTCTTAAAGATCATTTGCAAGTTTCAGATGGGCCAATTACAAGATCAAGAGCCCAGAAGATCAAGGAAACAATGCAATGATTGGTGCAATCCACTTGGGATGAAACTAGCAAGAGCCCAACAGTCAAGATGGGCGTGAAAGAAGGAGAACCAGTTATGATGGGAACCAAGATGGACCTAGTTTTAAAGATCCTTTGCAAGTTCCATATGGGCATATTACAAGATCAAGAGCTAAGAAGATCAAGGAAGCAATGCAAGGATAGATGCAATCCACTTGGGACGAGTCAAGCAAGAGCCCAACATTCAAAATAGGCTTGAAGGATGAAGATTCAATTTTGAATCATTTGGTACAAGCTTTGGAAGAGGGCAATAACATGATTTAAAGGCCTTGGGCACTTGAAGGCTTTCAAATTTTTTAAATTATTTAAAGGATTTATTTTATTAGTTTAGTATAATTGGACTTTATATGTTTGGCCCACATATGTCTTAATTTTTATGAACTACGATTTTTGGAAGGCCTTTTATTTTGGCCAAAGGAGTATTTGGAAAATTACTTTTTAGTAACTAGGGTTTGAAGCATTTACTGTAGCGACACTATAGCAGTCGTGGCACTGTTCATGCAAGGGTATTTTTGGAAGAAAGGGCTTTATTTTATCTAGGGTTTTAATTAGGTTTTGATTTAAATACACTTTGTAGCCTCATTTTAATCAGTTTATGAAAGTTGATGAATTTTTCATTGTGAGTTTAATTTATCTCCTCTTGTGGCATTCCTCCTTGTAATCTGGGCTCTTGAGACGGGTTATTCAACGGGTCTAGATTTTAAAATAATCTAGGTTCTTGAAACGAGTTCTCATCGGGACTAGATTCTCCATCCATTGACTTGATTTTGGTTTTCTTGGGTGCGTTTTCAAATTGATTGTGGGTTCAAGGGATTCCTTTCCCACCGGTTCATATCATTTGGTATTCAGAGCTCGATTTCCAATCAGGTCTGATTCTATCTTTTATTTATTTCATGTTTAATGCTAGGGCTTCATTGTTCTAGGGTTACAAAAAAAAAAAAAGGAAACAAAAAGTACACTACCGAAAGTCTTTGATTTTTGGGTTTAGCTGAAATTTGCATCACCTAGGGTTTCAAAATTCTAGGGTTTCTTGCATCTCCAAGTTTGTCAATTGCTTGGAATGTCGTTCCATTGATTATCTTCTATATCAATGTTAATTCTTGTATTTGAATTCAATTGCTTGATTTTCAATTGAATATTATTGTTTGTGATTGAATTAAAGAAAATAAAAGAAAGGAAAAGAAAAGAAAAGAAAAGAAAAGAAAATTCGAAAAGAAAAAAAGGTAGCATACTCATAGGTTGCTACATAGTTACAACAAAGAGAAAGAAATACATTTGTTGATTGAGCTTTATGATCAATGGGGCTGAAAACATCTTTCTAGTGTGTATCTTGTTTTATCATTATTCTTTCCCTCGTATAAATTCCTTGTGTCTCGTGTCATTTTATTCATTCATTGTTTCTTGTTCTTGTGTCTTGGATCTATATTACTGGTTGGAATAATACAAGGTTGTATTATCTTGATTTAGTTCAACTAGTTCTTAAAGAACTTAAGCGATAAAACTATTGAGGTAAAAGGCAAGAGAGTGTGAGACTATTATTGGAAAAAAGCCAATTAAGTGTGAAACACGAGTGGAGTGCCATTATTCGAGTGTATACATGTAAGTGAGTGTGTGAGGTTTTTCACTAACATTCTTTTTGTGCAGCACATTATGGTGTCTCATAGGAGTGACTAATCACCAAAGGGGATGGCAGATAACTCGTCCTTTGTGTTGCAAGCCATGCAACAACAGTTTGAGAAGTTGATCTTGGTGTTGGGTGAAGTAGGGAATAGGTTGGATCAACGAGAAGTCCTGATTAGAAATCTGCACGGTGGGAGAGATAGGAGGTGACGTGAGCCTAGTATTGAGAATGGGTATGAGAATAAAGAGTATGATGAGGATGAGGAAGACCTAACATCTAAAGTTGGATTGGGTAGACATATAGGAGTTAGGCGTGAAAGAGGACTTAGGGGAAATCCAAGGGGTCGAGATGAAGTAGATAGAAACCTTGGGAGTATCAAAATGAAAATACCATTTTTCCAAGGTAGAACTGCCCCAGAGGTTTATCTAGAGTGGGGGAAAAAAATAGAGTTGGTATTTTATTGTCATAATTACTCTGAGGAGAAGAAAGTGAAGTTGGCGGTAATTGGGTTCACTGATTATGCTATTATTTGGTGGGATCAATTAGTGACCAATAGGAGGAGGAATCTTGAGAGGCTTGTAGAAACATGGAGAGAGTTGAAAGCTACAATGAGGCGAAAATTTGTACCTAGCCACTACTTTAGAGACCTCTACCAAAAACTACAAAATCTTACACAGGGGTCTAGGAGTGTAGAGGATTACCATAAGGAGATGGAGGTGGCTATGATTCGAGCTAATGTAGTGGAGGATCAGGAGGCCACGATGGCTAGATTTTTGAGTGGGTTGATTAGGGAGATAGCCAATGTAGTTGAGTTGCAACATTATGTGGAGGTAGAGGGCATGGTGCACATGGCTATAAAGGTGGGAGGCAGTTAAAGAGAAAGGGTACAGTAAGGTATACTTTGGTTTCTAGTACTCCTTGGAAACCAAAGTGGGACAAAACTGATCAAACTGTAACAAAGGGGAAGATCGAACCACCTAGGGGGAAAGATGAGAGTGAGTCTGAGACCTCAAGAAAAAAAGAGAATGATTTGAAAAACAATTGTGAGGTCGAGAGTTCAAAAAAAGATGTCGAAAAAGAAAGTGACAAAGAAGAAGAGAGTGAAAAGAAAAATGAGAGTGAAAGGGAAAATGAGAGTGAAACATAAAAAGAGAGTGGAAAGAGAAGAGAGAGTGGAGAAAGTGAGAGAAAAACAAAAAGAAAATTGAGTTTTTATACTAAGGCGAGTCTTAATACTAATGAACTTGATGTATTTTTGCCTAGTGTTGTTGTCTCTTTGTTGCAGGGACATGAGGTCGTGTTTCCTAGTGGTGTGTTTAGTGGATTGCTACCTATTAGGGAGATAGACCACTACATTGATTTTGTGCCAGGTGCGACAATCCCTACCCAACCTTTCTTTGAAGAACATGAGTCCTTGACACACTTGAAGGGATAAGGTAAGTTGTTGACTAGAGTGCATGCTAAGTGGGAGGACGGTATTGAGACTTTTTCTCATGTAATCAAATACACACAAGGTAAGGAAAATTTTGTGGTTAATGCTTTAGCAAGAAGGTATGTCCTTGTCTTCATTTTAGATGCAAAGTTAATTAGATTTGAATATGATCAGGAATTGCATGCTAATGAGAATGACTTTGCTAGTGTGTATGGAGCGTGTGAGAAGGCATCGTTTGGTAATTACTATAGACTAGATTGGTATTTGTTTAGAGAGAATAAACTTTGTAAGCCTACTAGTCTTATGCATGAGATGCTAGTGCATGGATGTGGTTTGTTGGGTAACTTTGGTGAAAGAAAGGCTTTAGATGTGTTGCATGAACGTTTGTGGGAGTATCATTTGCCATTCATTGACTTGTTGCATGAATGTTTGCGGGAGTATCATTTGTCTTTCATTTCGTTTGCATATAATTGGAATGGTCATTTTGGTACAAGGAAGACTTTAAATGTGTTTCATGAACATTTATGGGAGTATCATTTGCCATTCATTGACTTGCATGAACGTTTGCGGGAGTATCATTTGTCCATATTAGAGTTTGCATATAATAGGACCATGCATACTACTATTTCTTATTCTTCTTTTGAAAGTTATGGTTTTAATCCATTTACTCCTTTAGCTTTGATTTTTTTTTTTGTTGATGACAGATGTAGCTTGGATGGACCTTTTCAATTTCTTGTGGAAATTAATAATAATGCTTATAAAATGGATCTTCCAGGTAAGTATCATGTTTATGCTATTTTGAACATTACTAACCTTTTTTCCTTTGATCCAGGTAAAGATTCGAGGTCGAATCCTTTTGAGGAGAGGGGGAATGATGGGAACCAAGATGAACCTAGTTTTAAAGATCTTTTGCAATTTTCATATGGGCATATTACAAGATCAAGAGCTAAGAAGATCAAGGAAGCAATGCAAAGATAGATGCAATCCACTTGGGAGGAGTCAAGCAAGAGCCCAACATTCAAAATGAGCTTGAAGGATGAAGATCCAATTTTGAATCATTTGATACAAGTTTTGGAAGAGGGCAATAACATGATTTAAAGGCCTTGGGCACTTGAAGGCTTTCAAATTGTTTAAATTATTTAAAGGATTTATTTTATTAGTTTAGAATAATTGGACTTTAGATGTTTGGCCCACATATGTCTTAATTTTTATGAACTAAGGTTTTTGGGAAGGCCTTGTATTTTGGCCAAGGGCGTATTTGGAAAGTTACTTTTTAGAAACTAGGGTTTGAAGCATTTACTGTAGTGACACTATAGATGCCGTGACACTATTCATGCAAGGGTATTTTTGGGAGAAAAGACTTTATTTTATCTAGGGTTTTAATAAGGTTTTGATTTAAATACACTTTGTAGCCTCATTTTAATCAGTTTATGAAATTTGATGAATTATTCATTGTGAGTTTAGTTTATCTCCTCTTGTTCTTGATTGAACCTTTGAACTTATCGAAGGTAAATCACAACTTTTGTGGCGTTCCTCCTTGTAATCTGGGTTCTTGAGACGGGTTTTTCAACGAGTCTAGATTTTAATATAATCTAAGTTCTTGAAACGAGTTCTCATTGGGTCTAGATTCTCCATCCTTTGACTTGAGTTTGGCTTTCTTGGGTGAGTTTTCAATTTGATTGTGGGTTCAAGGGTTTCCTTTCCCGCGGGTTCATATCAAGTTATGATCCGCTTGATTCAGGCTGTGGAAGACAAGATATAGAGATAGGTCCTATTGTTATTGGAGGCTTTCAATTTGGTTAAACGATTTATTTTATTAGTTTAGAATAAGTGGGATTGAGGATGCTTGACCTACATATGTCTTATTTCTTATGAACTAGAGTTTTTGGGAAGGCCTTGCATTTTGGCCAATAGCTTATTTGGAAAGTTACATTTTATAAATTAGGGTTTTGAAGAGAGGTACTGTAGCAATTACTTAGCCTCTTTGTTTGGGCTATTTTTGGAAGAAAGGGGTTTATTTTGGGCTAGGGTTTGAATTAGGTTTTGCATTAAATACTCTTTGTGGCCTCATTCGAAGATATGTCTATGAAATTTGATAAATTTATTTATTGTGAGTTGAGTTTTACTCCTCTTGTTCATGTTCTTGATTGAACTTTCGAACTTATCAAAAGTAAATCTCAACTTTTGTGGCGTTCTTCCTTGTAATCTGGGTTATTGAGACGGGTCTAGATTTTAATATAATTTAGGTTCTTGAAACGAGTTCTCATCGAGTCTAGATTCTCCATCCATTATATTGAGTTTGGCTTTCTTGGGTGAGGTTTCAATTTGATTGTGGGTTCAAGGGATTCCCTTTCCCGCGGGCTCATATCATTTGGTATTCAGAGCAAGGTTTCCAAACAGGTCTAATTCTATCTTTTATTTCTCACATTTTCAATTCTAGGGTTTATCTTGGCTGAAATCTCTTATTCGAGGGGCTACCGTATATCACTTATTCTAGGGTTTTTGAGTTGTTGTTAGGGTTTTGTCAATTGTTTATTCCTTTAATTGTGATCAAATCAGTTGGTGAAAAAAAAAAGAGAAAAAAAAGAAAAGAAAGGAAAAAAAAAAAAAAAAAAAGAAAAAAAAAAGGAAAAGAAAGAAAAAGAAAAAAAATTTGTGCAAAAAAAAAAATTCTGAAATTTTTTTTCTTGAGCCTTATCATCAAAGGGGTTGCATACATCCTCACAGCTGGTATCTTGTCTTATAGTTGCTCTTCATTCATATAAATTACTTGATTCTCGTGTCATTTTTATTCCTTCCGTGTTTCTTGTTCTTGTTTCTTGAACCTAATTACTACTTAGGATAAACAAGGTTGCATTGTCTTGATTGAGTTTCAATTAGTTCTTAAAGAACTTGAGTGGGAAAAACTCTTGAGGTAAAAGGCAGGAGAGTGTGAGACTACTATCTGGAAAAAGCCAATTAAGAGTGAAACACGAGTGGAGTGGCATTATTCGAGTGTAAACACGTAAGGGAGTGTGTGAGGTTTTCCACTGACATTCTTTTTGTGCAGCACATTACGATTGTCTCATAGGAGTGACTCATCACCAAAGGGGATGGCAGATAACTCATCCTTTGTGTTGCAAGCCATGCAACAACGGTTTGAGTGGCTGGTATTGGGTTAAGTGAGGGATAGGATGGATCATCAAGAAGCAACAATTAGAAAGCTGCAAGGTAGGAAAGATAGGAAACGACATGATCCTAGGCTTGACAATGAGTATGAGAATGAAGGAGATGGAGAGGATGAGGAAGACTTAGCATCTGAAGTTGGGTCAGGTAGACATAGAAGAGTTAGGCGTTAAAGAGGACTTGATGGGAACCTAAGGGGTCGGGATGGTGTAGATAGAGACCTTGGGAGCATCAAAATGAAAATACCATCTTTCCAAGTTAGAACTGATCCTGAAGTTTATCTAGAGTGGGAGAAAAAAATAGAGTTGGTGTTTGATTGTCATAATTACTCCGAAGAGAAGAAAGTGAAGTTGGCGGTAATTGAGTTCATTGATTATGCTATTATTTGATGGGATCAATTAGTGACAAATAGGAGGAGGAATTATGAGAGGCCTGTAGAGATGTGGGGAGAGTTGAAAGCTCTCAGAAGTGGAGATTTGTACCTAGCCACTACTATAGGAACCTTTACCAAAAGCTCCAAAATCTTACACAGGGATCTAGGAGTGTGGAGGATTACCATAACGAGATGGAGGTGGTGATGAGTCGGACTAATATAGAGGAGGACTTGGAGGCCACTATGGCTAGATTTTTGAGTGGTTTGAATAGGGATATAGCCAATGTAGTTGAATTGCAGCATTATGTGGAGATAAAGGACATGGTGCACATGGCTACCAAAAGGTCATGGTAGTACAGTAGGAAGGCCGCGAGCAAAAAACTCCAACCTCTTAACTTTGCCCTCAATTGGTGTTCTACTAAAAAAGGGCAAAGTGGTAAAAATAAGAGGTGCTCCGAATTTTTCGGGATTGGGGCATACATACCACAATGTCATGGTAGTACCATAGCATGCCCGCGAGCGAAAAACTCCAACATCTTAACTTTGCCACTTTGCCCTTAATTGGCATTCCACTAAGCAAGGGCAAAGTGGTAAAAAGGTGCTCCGATGTGCCTGGGGTCGGGGCATACATACCAAAAGGTCATGGTAGTACGATAGGAAGGCCGCGAGCAAAATACTCCAACCTCTTAACTTTGCTACTTTGCACTCAATTGGGTTTCTAGTAAGCAAGGGCAAACTGGTAAAAATAAGAGGTGCTCTGAATTTTCTGGGGTAGGGACATACATACCACAAGTGCATGGTAGTGCCATAGGATATCCGCGAGCCAAAAACTCCAACCTCTTAACTTTGTCACTTTGCCCTCTATTGGCATTCTACTAAGAAAGGGCAAAATGGTAAAAATAAGAGGTGCTCCGAATTGCCCGAGATCGGGGCATACATACCATAATGTCATGGTAGTACCATAGGATGCCAACGAGCGAAAAACTCCAACCTCTTAACTTTGCCACTTTGCCCTCAATTGGCATTCCACTTAGTTAGGACAAAGTCAGAAAAATAAGAGGTGCTCCAAAGTGCCCAGTGTTAGGGCATACATACCAAAAGGTCATGGTAGTACAAAAGGATGGCAAAAAACTCCAACCACTTAACTTTGAGACTTTGCACTCAATTGGGTTTCTACTAAGCAAGGGCAAACTGGTAAAAATAAGAGGTGCTACAAATTGCCCGGGGTCGGGGCATACATACCACAAGGTCATGGTAGTATCGTAGGATGCCCGCTAGCCAAAAACTCCAACCTCTTAACTTTGCCACTTTGCCCTCAATTGGCTTTCTACAAAACAAGGGCAAAGTGGTGAAAATAAGAGGTGCTCCGAATTGTCCGGGGTCGGGGCATACATACCAAAAGGTCATGGTAGTACAATAGGAAGGCGGCTAGCAAAATACACTAACCTCTTAACTTTGCGACTTTGAACTCTATTGGATTTCTACTAAGCAAGGAAAAACTGGTAAAAATAAGAGGTGCTCCGAATTGTCCGGGGTCGGGGCATACATTCCACAAGGTCATGGTAGTACAATAGGAAGGCCGCGAGCAAAATACACTAACCTCTTAACTTTGCGATTTTGAACTCTATTGGATTTCTACTAAGCAAGGGAAAACTGGTAAAAATAAGAGGTGCTCCGAATTGTCCGGGGTCGGGGCATACATTCCACAAGGTCATGTTAGTGCAATAGTATGCCCACGAGCCAAAATCTCCAACCTCTAAACTTTGCCACTTTGCCCTCTATTTGCGTTCTACTAAGAAAGGACAAATTGGTAAAAATAAGAGGTGCCCCGAATTGCCTGGGATCAGGGCATACATACCACAATGTCATGGTAGTACCATAGGACGCCCACGAGCGAAAAACTCCAACCTGTTAACTTTGCCACTTTGCCCTCAATTGGCATTCCACTTAGTTAGGATAAAGTCGTAAAAATAAGAGGTGCTCCAAAGTGCCCGGTGTCAGGGCAAACATACCACAAGGTCATCATAGTGCCATAGGATACCCGCGAGCAAAAAACTCCAACCTCTTAAGTTTGCCACTTTGCCCTCTATTGGCGTTCTACTAAGAATGGGCAAAGTGGTAAAAATAAGAGGTGCTCTGAATTGCTTGGAATCGGGGCATACATACCACATTGTCAGGGTAGTACCATAGGATGCCTGTGAGTGACAAACTCCAACCTCTTAACTTTGCCACTTTGCCCTCAATTGGCATTCCACTTAGTTAGGGCAAAGTCGTAAAAATAAGAGGTGCTCCAAAGTGCCTGGGGTTAGGGCATACATACCATAAGGTCATCATAGTGCCATAGGATGCCTGCGAGCAAAAAACTCCAATCTCTTAACTTTGCCACTTTGCCCTCTATTGGCGTTCTACTAAGAATGAGCAAAGTGGTAAAAATAAGAGGTGCTCCGAATTGCCCGAGATCGGGGCATACATACCATAATGTCATGGTAGTACCATAGGATGCCCGTGAACAAAAAACTCCAACCTCTTAATTTTGCCACTTTGCCCTCAATTGGCATTCTAGTATGCATGGGCAAAGAGGTAAAATAAGAGGTCCTCCACACTACAAGGTCATGGCAGTACCATAGGATGCCCGCGAGTGAAAAACTTCAACCTCTTAACTTTGCCACTTTGCACTCAATTGCGTTTCTACTAAGCATGGGCAAAGTGGTAAAAATAAGAGGTGCGCTGAATTGCCCGGGGTCAGGGCCTACAAACCAAAAGGTCATGGTAGAATAATAGGAAGGCCGCGAGCAAAAAAATCCAACCTCTTAACTTTGCTATGTGGCCCTCAATTGGCTCTCTACTAAGTAAGGGAAAAGTGGTAAAAATAAGAGGAGCTCTAAATTACCCGGGATTGGGGGATACATACCAAATGGTCATGGTAGTACCATAGGAAGGCCGCAAGCAAAAAACTCCAACCTCTTAACTTTTCCACTTTGCACTCAATTGGGTTTCTACTAAGCAAGGGCAAAGTGGTAAAAATAAGAGGTGCTCTGAATTGCCTGGGGTCAAGGCAGACATACCCAAAGGTCATGGTAGTACGATTGGAAGGCCGTAAGTGAAAAACTCTATCCTCCTAACTTTTCCACTTTGCACTCAATTGGGTTTCTACTAAGTAAGGGCAAAATGGTAAAAATAAGGGGGTGCTTCGAATTTCCCGGGGACGGGGAATACATACCCAAAGGTCTTGGTAGTACAATAGGAAGGTTGTGGGAAAAAAACTCCAACCTCTTAAGTTTGCCACTTTGCCCTCAATTGGCGTTCTACTAAGCAAGGGCAAAGTGGTAAAATAAGAGGTGTTCCGAATTGCCCGGGGTCAGGAATACATACCAAAAGGTCATGGTAGTATAATAGGAAGACCGCGAGAAAAAAAACTCCAACCTCTTAACTTTGCCACTTTGCCCTCAATTGGCATTCTACTATGCAAGGGCAAAGAGGTAAAATAGGAGCTACTCCGAATTGCCCGGGGTCAGGGCATACATACTATAAGGTCATGGCGGTACCATAGGATGCCTGCGAGCAAGAAACTCCAACCTCCTAACTTTGCCACTTTGCACTCAATTGGGTTTGTACTAAGCAAGGGCAAAGTGATAAAAATAAGAGGTGCTCCGAATTACCCGGGGTCGGGGCCTACATACCAAAAGGTCATGGTAGGATAATAGGAATACCACAAGCAAAAAACCCCAACCTCTTAACTTTGCTAAGTAGCCCTCAATTGGCTTTCTACTAAGCAAGGGCAAAGTGGTAAAATTAAGAGGTGTTCCGAATTTCCCGGGATCTGGGCATACATACCAAATGGTCATGGTAGTTCGATAGGAAGGCCTCAAGTAAAAAACTCCTACCTCTTAACTTTGCCACTTTGCCCTCAATTAGCTTCTTACTAAGCGGGGCTAAAGTGGTAAAAATGAGAGGTGCTCCGAATTGCCTGGGGTCGGGGCATGTATACTACAAGGTCATGGTAGTACCATAGGATGCCCGCGAGCCAAAATTTCCAACCTCTTAACTTTGCCACTTTGCTCTCAATTGGCTTTCTACTAAGTAAGGGCAAAATGGTAAAAAGAAGAAGTGCTCCAAATTGGCCAGGGTCGGGGCAGACATACCAAAAGTTTATGCTAGTAGGATAGGATGGCTGCGAGCAAAAAACTCCAACCTCTTAACTTTGCCACTTTGCACTCAATTGGGTTTCTACTAAGCAAGTGCAAACTGGAAAAAATAAGAGGTGCTCTGAATTACTCGGGGTCGGGGCATACATACCACAAGGTCATGGTAGTACCATGATCACTGAATTGAGGATCTTGCAAAGGATCTTTAAGACTAGGTCCACCTTGAATGATGGGAACCAAGGTGGGTCTAGTCTTAAAGATCCTTTACAAGTTCCAGATGGGCTAATTACAAGATCAAGAGTCAAGAAGATCAAGGAAGCAATGCAAGGATTGGTGCAATCCACTTGGGAAGAGTCTAGTAAGAGCCGAATATTCAAGATGGGTTTGAGAGAGGGAGATTCAGTGATCATCCACGTGATACAAGCTATGGAAGAGTGCAACATAAATTAGGGCCTATTATTATGGTTATGTTATTGAAGGCCTTGGACTTGTTTAATTAATTAAAGGGGTTTATTTTGAGCTGGGGTTTCAATTAGGTTTTGCTTTAAATACTCTTTGTAGCCTCATTTGAAGATTAGTTTATAAATTTGATGAATTTATTCAATATGAGTTGAGTTTATCTCCTCTTGTTCTTGATTGAACTTTTGAACTTATAAAAGGTAAATCACAACATAAAAATAAGAGGTGCTCTGAATTGCCCAGGGTTGGAGTGAACATACCACAAGGTCATGCTAGTATGATAGGAAGCCCGTGAGCAAAAAACTCCAACCTCTTAGCTTTGCCACTATGCCCTCAATTGGCTTTCTACTTAGCAAGGGCAAAGTGGTAAAAATAAGAGATGCTCCGAATTGCTCGGGGTCAGGACATACATACTACAAGGTCATGGTAGTACCATGGGATGCCAGCGAGCGAAAAACTCCAACCTCTTAATTCTACCACTTTGCCCTCTTTTGGCTTTCTACTAAGTAAGGAAATTGTGGTAAAAATAGAAGGTGCTCCGAATTTTCTAAGGTCGGAGCATACATACCACAAGGTCATGGTAGTGCCATAGGAAGCTCGCGAGTGAAAAATGTCAACTTCTTAACCTTGCCACTTTGCCCTCAATTGGCTATCTGGAAAATCAAGGCAAAGTCGTAAAAATAAGAGGTGCTCCGAATTGCCCGGGGTCGGGGCGGACATACCACAAGGTCATGCTAGTACGATAGGAAGCCCGTGAGTGAAAAACTACAACCTCTTAGCTTTGCCAATTTGCACTCAATTGGTTTTCTACTAAGCAAGGGAAAAGTGGTAAAAATAAGAGGTGCTCCAAATTGCCCGGGGTCAGGGCATAGATACTACAAGATCATGGTAGTACTATAGGAAGCCGACGAGCAACAAACTCCAACCTCTTAAGTTTGCCACTTTGAGCTGAATTGCCTTTCTACTAAGTAAGGGCAAAATGGTAAAAATAAGTGGTGTTCCGAATAGCCCAGTGTAAGGGCTAAATACCAAAAGGTTATGGTAGTACCACAGGAAGGCCGTGAGTAAAAAACTTCAACCTTATAACTTTGACACTTTGCACTCAATTGGATTTCTACTATGGAAGGGCAAAGCTGTAAATATAAGCGGAGCTCCGATGAGAACCAGTTTCAAGAACCTAGATTATATTAAAATCTAGACCCATTGAAGAACCCATCTCAAGAACCCAGATTACTAGCAGGAACGCCACAAAGGTTGTGATTTACCTTTAATAAGTTCAAAATTTCATTCAAGAATAAGAGGAGATAAAACTCAACTTATAATGAATAAATCATCAAATTTCATAAACTGATTAAAATGAGGCTACAAAGTGTATTTAAGGCTAAACCTAATTGAAACCCTAGCCCACAATAAACCCCTTTCTTCCAAAAAAACCCTCAGATGAACAGTAATCACTACAGTACCTCTCTTCAAAACCCTAGTTCCTAAAATGTAACTTTCCGAATAAGCCCTTGGCCAAAATACAAGGCCTTCCCAAAAATCATTGTTTATAAAAATTAGACATATGTGGGCCAAACATCACAAGCCCAATTATTCTAAACTAATAAAATAAGTGCTTTAAATGATTTAAACAATTTGAAAGCCTTCAAGTGCCCAAGGCCTTAAGTCATGTTATTGCCTTCTTCCATAGCTTGTATCAAATGATTCAAAATTGGATCTTCATCCTTCAAGCCCATTTTGAATGTTGGGCTCTTGCTTGACTCGTCCCAAGTGGATTGCATCTATCCTTGCATTGCTTTCTTGATCTTCTTAGCTCTTGATCTTGTAATATGCCCATATGAAACTTGCAAAGGATCTTTAAAATTAGGTCCATCTTGGTTCCCATCATTCCCCCTCTCCTTAAAAGGATTCGACATCGAATCTCCACCTGGATCAAAGGGGAAAAGGTTAGTAATATTGAAAATAGTAGAAACATGATACTTACCTGGAAGATCCACTTTATAAACATTATCATTAATTTTCTCAAGAATTTGAAAAGGTTCATCCAAGCTACACCTGTCATCAACAAGAAAAAACATCAAAGCTAAAGGAGTAAGTGTATCAAAACCATAAACACTTGCAAAAGAAAAATAAGAAATAGTAGTATGCATGGTCCTATTATATGTAAACTCTAATATAGGCAAATGATATTCCCGCAAACATTCATGCAACAATTCAATGAATGGCAAATGATATTTCTACAAATGTTCATGAAACACATCTAAAGTTTTCCTTACACCAAAATGACCACTACAATTATATGTAAACTCAATGAATGGCACGCAATACACCCACAAATGTTCATGCAACATGTCAATGAATGGCAAATGATACTCCCAAAAACGTTCATGAAACATATTTAAAGTCTTCTTTGCACAAAAATGACCACTCCAATTAGATGCAAACTCAATGAATGGCAAGAAATACTCCCACCCATGGTCACACCACATGTTTAAAATACCCTTTACACCAAAATGACCGAGCAAACCACAACCATGCACTAGCATCTCATGCATAAGAATAGTAGGCTCACAAAGTTTCTTCTCTCTAAACAAATACCAATCTAGTCTATAGTACTTACCAAACGATGCCTTCTCACACGCTCCATACACAATAGCAAAGTCATCATTATTAGCATGCAATTGCTTATCATATTCAAGTCTCAATAACTTTGTATCTAAAATGATGACAAGGACATACCTTCTTATTAAAGCATCAACCACAAAACTTTCCTTACCTTGTGTATACTTGATTACATGAGGAAATGTCTCAATGAATTGCACCCACTTGGCATGCATTCTTTTCAACTTACCTTGTCCCTTCATGTGCGCCAAGGACTCATGCTCTTCAAAGAGAGGTCGAGTAGGAATTTTCGCTCTGGCACAAAATCAATGTAGTACTCTATCTCCCTAATAGGTGGGAATCCACTAAACACACCGCTAGGAATCATGACCTCATATCCCTGCAATAAAGAAACAACAACACTAGGCAAAGAGTCATTAAATTCGTTAGTATAAAAGCTCACTTTTGTTTCTGTGTTTCTCTCGACAATCTCTCTTTCTTTTTCCTCTTGTGGCTCATCTCTTTTTTCTTGACTCTTAGCCACCTCCCTATTTTCTTTTTCACTATCTCTTACCCTTGATGTTTTGGTGTCATTCTCTTTTTTTCTCTCACTCTCTTTTTTTCTTTCACTCTCCTTCTTTTTTGATCTCACGGCCTCACAATTATTTTTCAGCTCATTCTCTCTTTTTCTTGAAGTTTCAAACTCACTCTCAACTTTCCCCCTACGTGGTTTGATCTTCCCCTTTGTTACAGCTTGATCATTTTTGTCCCACCTTGGTTTCCAAGGAGTGCTAGAAATCGAAGTATATCTTGCTGTACCCTTTCTCTTTAACTGCCTCTCCACCTTTATAGCCATGTGCACCATGTCCTCTACCTCCGCATAATGTTGTAACTCAACTACATTGGCTATCTCCCTATTCAACCCACTCAAAAATTTAACTATCGTGGCCTCTTGATCCTACACTACATTAGCTTGAATCATAGCCACCTCCATCTCCTTATGGTTATCCTCTACACTCCTAGACCCCTGTGTAAGACTTTGTAGTTTTTGGTAGAGGTCTCTAAAGTAGTGGCTAGGTACAAATCTCCTCCTCATGATAGCTTTAAACTCTCTCCATGTTTCTACAGGCCTCTCAAGATTCCTCCTCCTATTGGTCACTAATTGATCCCACCAAATAATAGAATAATCAGTGAACCTAATTATCGCCAATTTCACTTTTTTCTCCTCAGAGTAATTATGATAATCAAACACCAACTCTATTCTTTTCTCCCACTCTAGATAAACCTCTGGGTCAGTTCTACTTTGGAAAGATGGTATTTTTATTTTAATGCCCCCAAGGTTCCTATCTACTTCATCTCGACCCCTTGGGTTTCCCCTAAGTCCTTTTTCACGCATAACTCCTCTATGTCTACCCAATCCAACTTCAGATGTTAGGTCTTACTCATCCTCATCATACTCTTCATTCTTATACCCATTCTCAAAACTAGGTTCACGTCGCCTCCTATCTCTCCCACTTTGCAGATTTCTAATCAGGACTTCTCTTTGATCCATCCTATCCCTCACTTCACCCCACACCAAGTTCAATTGCTCAAACTATTGTTGCATGGCTTGCAACACAAAGGACGAGTTATATGTCATCCCCTTTGATGATTAGTCACTCCTATGAGACATCATAATGTGCTGCATAAAAAAAATGTTAGTGAAAAACCTCACACTCCTTTACATGTTTACACTCGAATAATGGCACTCCACTCGTGTTTCACACTTAATTGATTTTTTCTTCGATAATAGTCTTCCACTCTCTTGCCTTTTACCTCAATAGTTTTCTCACTCAAGTTCTTTAAGAACTAGTTGAACTAAATCAAGACAATATAACCTTATATTATTCCAACCAGTAATATAGATCCAAGATATAAGAACAAGAAACAATGAATGAATAAAATGACATGAGACACAAGGAATTTATACGAGGGAAAGAGTAATGATAGAACAAGATATCCACTAGAAATATATTTTCAGCCCCTTTGATGATAAAGCTCAATCAACAAATTCCCTTCTTCTCTTTGTTGTAACTATGTAGAAACCTATGAGTATGCTGCCTTTCTTTTTTGAATTTTTTCTTTCTTTTCCTTTCTTTTCTTTTCTTTTCTTTTATTTTCTTTTCACCAACTGAAATGATCACAATCAAAGGAATAAGCAATTGAAAAAAAAAAACCCTAACAAAGAACAAGGCAAGGCTAATCAAATAACAAGGTAACCCTAACCAAAAAATAAGGAAACCCTAGAAAATAATGAGAAATTCAGCAGCCCTAGGATGAAGGAAATTTCTGCACTTTTTTTTTCTTTTAATTTTGTTTTTTTTTCTTAACCCTAGAACAATGAAGCCCTAGATTTCAATATGCAAGAAATAAAAGATAGAATCCGACCTGATTGGAAACCGAGTTCTGAATACCAAATGATATGAACCCGCAGTAAAGGAATCCCTTGAACCCACAATCAAATTGAAAACTCACCCAAGAAAGCCAAACTCAAGTCAATGGATGGAGAATTTAGACCCGATGAGAACCCGTTTCAAGAACCTAGATTATATTAAAATTTAGACCCGTTGAAGAACCCGTCTCAAGAACTCAGATTACTAGGAGGAACGCCACAAAGGTTGTGATTTACCTTTGATAAGTTCAAAAGTTCATTCAAGAATAAGAGGAGATAAACTCAACTCACAATGAATAAATCATCAAATTTCATAAACTGATTAAAATGAGGCTACAAAGTGTATTTAAGGCTAAACCTAATTGAAACCCTAGCCCAAAATAAACCCCTTTCTTCCAAAAATTCCCTCGGATGAACAGTTCCGCATGAACAATACTCCGGCTACAGTAGTTGCTATAGTACTTCTCTTCAAAACCCTAGTTCCTAAAATATAATTTTATGAATAAGCCCTTGGCCAAAATACAAAGCCTTCCCAAAAATCCTAGTTTATAAAAATTAGACATATGTGGGCCAAACATCAGAAGCCCAATTATTCTAAACTAATAAAATAAGTGCTTTAAATGATTTAAACAATTTGAAAGCCTTCAAGTGCCCAAGGCCTTTAAGTCATGTTATTGCCCTCTTCCATAGCTTGTATCAAATGATTCAAAATTGGATCTTCATCCTTCAAGCCCATTTTGAATGTTGGGCTCTTGCTTAACTTGTCCCAAGTGGATTGCATCTATCCTTGCATTGCTTTCTTGATCTTCTTAGCTCTTGATCTTGTAATATGCCCATATGAAACTTGCAAAAAATCTTTAAAACTAGGTCCATCTTGGTTCCCATCACTCAAGTTGGGGCATACATACCTTAAGGTCATGGAAGTACCATAGGAAGCCCGCGCGAGTAAAAAACTCAAACCTCATAACTTTACCACTTTGCCCTCAATTAGTTTTCAACTTATCAAACGCAAAGTAGTAAAAATAGGAGGCGCTCCAATTGGCCCTGAGCTGGAGCAAACATACCACAAGGTCATGTTTGTATCATAGGAAGCCCGCGAGCAAAAAACTCTAAACTCAAAACTTTGCTACCTTTCCCTCAATTCGTTTTGAAGTAAGTAAAGGCAAAAAGTGATAAAAATAAGAGGTGCTCCGAATTGGCCAGGGTTGGGGCATACAAACCACAATGTCGTGGTAGTACCTACCAAAAAACACGAATCTCATAACTTGGCCACTTTGCCCTCAATTGGTTTTCTACTAAATAAGGGCAAAGTGGTAAAAATAAAAGGTGCTCCGAATTGCCCAGGGTTGGAAAATGAGTACCACAAGGTCATGGTAGTACCATAGGAAGCCAAAGAGCAAAAAACTCCAACCTCATAAGTTTGCCACTTTGCCCTTAATTTGTTTTCTACTAATCAAGGGCAAAGGGGTAAAAATAAGAGCTGCTCCGATTGGCCCCAGGTTGGGGCATACAAACCTTAAGGTCATGGAAGCACCATAGGAACCCCGCGAGTAAAAAACTCAAACCTCATAACTTTGCCACTTTGCCCTTAATTGGTTTTCAACTTATCAAACGCAAAGTGCTAAAAATAAGAGGTGCTCCGATTGCCCCGAGTTGGGCAAACATACCACAAGGTCATGTTTGTATCATAGGAAGCCAGCAAGCAAAAAACTCCAAACTCAAAACTTTGCCACTTTTCTCTCAATTCATTCTCTAGTAAGCAAAGGCAAAGAGTGGTAAAAATAAGAGGTGCTCTGAATTGCCCAGGGTTAGGGCATACGGACCACAATGTCGTGGTAGTACCTAGCAAAAATCACCAACCTCATAACTTTGCCACTTTGCCCTCAATTCGTTTTCTAGTAAGTAAAGGCAAAGTGGTAAAAATAAGAGGTGCTCCGAATATCCCAGCGTTGGGGCATACAAGCCACAATCTCACGGTAAACCTCGCAAAAAACTCCAACCTCACAACATTGCTACTTTGCCCTCAATTGGTTCTCTACTAACCGAAGGCAAAGACGTAAAAATAAGAGATGCTCTGATTGGCCCCGGGTTGGTGCATACATACCCTAAGGTCATGGAAGTACCATTGGAAGCCTGCGAGTAAAAAACTCCAACCTCATAACTTTGCCACTTTGCCCTTAATTCGTTTTCTAGTAAGTAAAGGCAAAGTGGTAAAAATAAGAGGTACTACGATTGGCCCCAAGTTGGGACATACATACCCTATGGTCATGGAAGTACCATAGGAAGCCCGCGAGGAAAAGACCCAAACCTCATAACTTTGCCACTTTGCCACTTTGCCATCAATTTGTTTTCTACTAACCAAAGTCAAAGTGGTAAAAATAAGACGTTCTCCAATTGGCCCCGGGTTAGGGAAAACATACACTAAGGTCATCGTAGTACCATAGGAAGCCAGCGAGCAAAAAACTCAAACCTCATAACTTTGCCACTTTGGCCTCTAATGGTTTTCTACTTACCAAATGCAAAGTAGTAAAAAAAAGAGGTGCTATGATTGGCCTCGGGTTGTAGCATACATACCACAAGGTCGTGGTAGTACCATAGGAAGCCCCCGAGCAGAAAACTCCAACCTTATAAATTTGTCACTTTGCCCTCAGTCAGGTTTCTACTACACAAGGGCAAAGTGGAAAAAATAAGAGGTGCTCCGATTGGCCTCGGGTTGGGGCATACCTACTTTAAGGTCATAGGAGTACCACAGGAAGCCCGCGTGCAAAAAACTCAAACCTTATAACTTTGCCACTTTGCCCTCAATTTGTTTTCTACTAACAAAGTCAAAGTGGTTAAAATAAGAGGTGCTCCGATTGACCCCAGGTTAGAGCATACATATCACAAGGTCATCTTAAAATCATAGGAAGCCTGGGAGAAAAAAATTCTTAACTCATAACTTTTCCACTTTGCCTTCAATTGGTTTCTGCTAAGTAAGGGTAAAGTGGTAAAAAAAAGAGGGCCTCCAAATTGCCCGGGGTTGGGGTATACATACCACAATCTCATGGTAGTACCATAGGGAGCCCACGAGCAAAAAAGTCAAACCTCATAACTTTGCCACTTTGCCCTCAATTGGTTTTCTACTAAATAAGGGCAAAGTGGTAAAAATAAGAGGTGCTCCGAATAGCCCGGGGTTGGAGCATACGTACCACAAGGTCATGGTAGTACCATAGGAAGCTAGAGAACAAAAAACTCCAACCTCATAAGTTTGCCACTTTGCCCTTAATTTGTTTTCTACTAATCAAAGGCAAAGAGTTAAAAATAAGAGGTGCTCCGATTGGCCCCAGGTTGGGGCATACATACCTTAAGGTCATGGAAGTACCATAGGAAGGCTACGAGTAAAAAACTCAATCCTCATAACTTTGCGACTTTGCCCTCAATTGGTTTTCAACTTATCAAACGTAAAGTTGTAAAAATAAGAGGCAGTCCGATGGGCCCCGAGTTGGATCATACATACCACAAGGTCATGTTTGTATCATAGGAAGCCTGCCAGCAAAAAACTCTGAACTCAAAACTTTTCCACTTTTCCCTCAATTGGTTTTCTAGTAAGTAAAGGCAAAGAGTAGTAAAAATAAGAGGTGCTCCGAATTGCCCAGGGTTGGGGCATACAAGCCACAATGTCGTGGTTACCTAGCAAAAAGCACCAACCTCATAACTTTGCCACTTTGCCGTCAATTGGTTTTCTAGTAAGTAAAGACAAAGTGGTAAAAATAAGAGGTGCTCTGAATAACCCACGTTGGGGCATACAAGCCACAATCTCACGGTAATACCTCGCAGAAAACTCCAACCTCACAACACTGCTACTTTGCCCTCAATTGGATCTCTACTTACCGAAGGCAAAGAGGTAAAAATAAGAGGTGCTCTGATTGGCCTCGGGTTGGGGTACACATACCCTAAGGTCATGGAAGTACCATAGGAAGCCTACGAGTAAAAAACTCAAACCTCATAACTTTGCCACTTTGCCCTCAATTGGTTTTCTACTTACCAAACGCAAAGTGGTAAAAATAAGAGGTGCTCCGATTGAACCCGAGTTAGAGCATACATACCACAAGGCCATGAGCAAAAAACTCCAAACTCATAACTTTGCCACATTGCCCTCAATTGGTTTTCTAGTAAATAAAGACAAAGTGGTAAAAATCAGAGGTGCTCCGAATTGCCCAGGGTTGGGGCATACAAACCACAATGTCATGGTTGTACCTAGCAAAAAACTCCAGCCACACAACATTGCCACTTTGCCCTCAATTGGTTTTCTACTAACCGAAGGCAAAGAGGTAAAAATAAGCGATGTTCTGATTGGCCCCATGGTACTGGATTGAAATGGAGGGATAGGAAATTCAACAATCAAACAAATGAGTGAAGGATAGGAGTTCTCCACCTGAGAAATAACACCAAAGGGATATAGAATATCACCACCCAAAGGATTAAAACAAGGGATACTGAACTATAGAAATTCACCACTCTAAGGATTATACCAAAGAGATGCAGAATTAAAAAAATAAGAATTCTCTCTTCTCACAAAGCCACAAGCTGGTTTAATTCATAAACTCTATCTCCCTCTACACTTACAAACCCTAATACTTATAGAAGCTTAGAACAACCCTCTAAGCATAGGATTGAAAATAATCTAAAGACAAACATGCTAAATGTGTGGAAAGGTAATCAAGGGGACAAACATGCTTTCAAATGTTAAGTAGGAAGGAAACAATGATCCTGAAATCTCGGGCAGCCTTGACCACTACACTTAAAATGGTCATATCTCCATGTGCGCGACTCCAAATCCACTGAAACTTGTCTAGTTGGAAAGCTAACATCTTAAAATTCAATTTAGACCTAAGAAGGTCATAAATCAGATATATTAGGCCGATTATGATGGGCTCAAAACCCAATTGGTTGTTGCATCAGGATCACTTCCATTTGGGCTTCAATCTTGCTTACTTGATACGATGTTATGTGACTCTTATTGAACATACACATGTCACCCTAGCTTGGGGCATACATACCCTAAGGTCATGGAAGTACCAAAGGAAGCCCACGAGTAAAAACCTCAAACCCCATAACTTTGCCACTTTGCCACTTTGCCACTTTGCCCTCATTTGGTTTTCTACTTACCAAACGCAAAGTGGTAAAAATAAGAGTTGCTCTGATTGGCCCTGAGTAGGAGCATACATATGACAAGGTCATGTTAGTATCATAAGAAGCCCGCGAGCAAAAAACTCCAAACTCATAACTTTGCCACTTTGCCCTTAATTGGTTTTCTAGTAAGTAAAGGCAAAGTGGGAAGAATAAGAGGGGCTTCGAATTGCCCAGGGTTGGGGCATACAAACCACAATGTCATGGTAGTACCTAGCAAAAAACTCCAACCTCATAACTTTGTCACTTTGCCCTCAATTGGTTTTCTAGTAAGTAAAGGCAAAGTGGGAAGAATAAGAGGGGCTCCGAATTGCCCAGGGTTGGGGCATACAAACCACAATGTCATGGTAGTACCTAGAAAAAAACTCCAACCTCACAACACTTCCACTTTGCCCTCAATTGGTTTTCTACTAGCCAAAGGCAAAGAGGTAAAAATAAGAGTTGCTTTGATTGGCCCCAGGTTGGGGCATACATACCCTAAGTTCATGGAAGTACCATAGAAAGCCCGCGAGTAAAAAACTCAAACCTCATAACTTTGCCACTTTACCCTCAATTGGTTTTCTACTTACCAAACGCAAGGTAGTAAAAATAAGAGGTGCTTCGATTGGCCCTGAGTTGGAGCATACATACCACAAGAGTATCATAGGAAGCCTGCGACCAAAAAACTTCAAACTCATAACTGTGCCACATTCCCTCAATTGGTTTTCTAGTAAGTAAAGGCAAAGTGGTAAAAATAAAAGGTGCTCCGAATTGCCCAGGGTTGGGGCATACAAACCACAATGTCATGGTAATACCTAGCAAAAAACTCCAAACTCATAACTTTGTCACTTTGCCCACAATTGGTTTTCTACTAAGCAAGGGCAAAGTGGTAAAAATAAGAGGTACTCCGATTGGCCCCGTGTTGGGGCATACTTACCCAAAGGTCATGGTTGTAACATAGGAAGCCCCTGAGTAGAAAAATCCAACCTCATAACTTTTCCATTTTGCCCTCAATCAGTTTTCTACTAAGCAAGGACATAAGGGTAAAAATAAAAGGTGCTCCGAATTGCCCGGGCTTTCGGCATACAAACCACAAGGTCATGTTAGTATCATAAGAAACCCACAACCAAAACACTTAAAACTCATAACTTTGCCACTTTGCCCCCAATGATTTTCTACTAAGTAAGGAGCAAAAAACATCAACCTCATAACTTTGCCACTTTGCCCTCAATCAATTTTCTACTAAGCAAGGCCAAAGTAGTAAAATTAAGAGGTGCTCTAAATTGCTCAGGGTTGGGGCATAAATACCATGAAATCGTGTTAGTATCATAGGAAGTCCGAGAGTGAAATACTCAAACCTCATAACTTTGCCACTTTGTCCTCAATCGTTTTCTACTAAGTAAAGGAAAATTGGTAAAAATAAGAGGCGCTCCGAAATGCCCAGGGTTGGGGCATACAGACCCTAAGGTCATGACAATACCATAGGGAAGCCCCAAAGCAAAAACCTCCAAGGTCATAACTTTGCCACTTTGCCCTCAATTGGTTTTCTACTAACCAAGGGCTAATTGGTAAAAATAAGAGGTGGTCTAATTAGCCCCGGGTTGGGGAAAACATACCCTAAGGTTATAGTAGTATCGTAGGAAGCCCGCAAGCAAAAAACTCAAACCTCATAACCTTGCCACTTTGGGATCAATTGGTTTTCTACTAACCAAAGGCAAAGTCGTAAAAATTTGAGGTGCTCCGATTAGCCCTGGGTTGGAGCATACATACCACAAGGTCATGGTAGTACCATAGGAAGCCCCCGAGCAGAAAACTCCAACCTCATAACTTAGCCACTTTGCCCCCAGTCGGTGGTCTACTAAGCAAGGGCAAAGTGGTAAAAATAAGAGGTGATCCGAATTGCCCGGGGTTAGAGCATATGTACCACAAGGTCATGGTAGTACCAGAGGAAGCCTGAGAGCAAAAAACTTCAACCTCATAACTTTGCCACTTTGCCATCAATTGGTTTTCTACTTACCGATGGCAAAGAGTTAAAAATAAGAAGTGCTCCAATTGGCCCGGGGTTGGGGCATACAAACCCTATGGTCATTGGAGTACCATAGGAAGCCCGTGAGCAAAAAACTCAAACATCGTAACTTTGCCACTTTGCCCTCAATTGATTTTCTACTAACCAAAGTCAAAGTGGTAAAAATAAGAGGTGCCTCGATTGGCCCTGGGTTGGAGCATACAGACCACAAGGTCATGTTAGTATCATAGGAAGCCAATGAGCAAAATACTCTAAACTCATAACTTTGTCACTTTGCCATCAATTGGTTTTCTACTAAGTAAGGGCAAAGTGGTAAAAATAAGAAGTGCTCCAAATTGCCCGGAGTTGGGGAACACATACCACAATGTGATGGTTGTACCATAGGGAGCCCGAGAGCAAAAAACTCCAACCTCATAACTTTGCCACTTTGTCCTCAATTGGTTTTCTACCAACCAAAGGCAAAGTGGTAAAAATAAGAGGTGCTCCGATTGGCCCTAGGCTGGAGTATACATGCCACAAGGTCATGGTAGTACCACAGGAAGCCCCCGAGTAAGAAGATCCAACCTCATAACTTTGCCACTTTGCCCTCAATCGGTTTTCAACTAAGCAAGGGCAAAGTGGAAAGAAAAAAAGGTGCTCTGAATTTCTCGAGGTTGGGGCATACATACCACATGGTCATGTTAGTGTCATAGGAAGCTCTCGAGCGAAAAACTCCAACCTCATAACTTTGCCCTAAATTTATTTTCAACTAAGTAAGGGCAAAGTAGTAAAAAAAAGAGATGATCGGAATTGTCCAAGCTTGGGGAATACATACTACAAGGTCATGGTAGTACCATAGGAAGCACGCGAGCAAAAAACTCCAACCCCATAACTTTGCCACTTTGCCTTGAATCTGTTTTCTACTAAGCAAAGGAGAACTGGTAAAAATAAGAGGTGCTCCAAATTGCCCGCGATTGGAGCATACATACCACAAGGTCATGTTAGTATCATTAGAAGCCCACGAGCATAAAACCTCAAGCTCAAAACTTTGCCACTTTGCCCTCAATTGGTTTTCTACCAAAATAAGAGTAAAGTGGTAAAAATAAAAGCTGCTCCAAATTGCCAAGTTTGGGGTATACATACCACAAGGTCATGGAAGTACCATTGGAAGCCCGCGAACAAAAAACTCCAACCTCATAACTTTGCCACTTTGCCATTAATTGGTTTTCTACTAACCAAGGGCAAAGAGGTAAAAATAAGAGGTGTTCCGATATGCCTTGGGTTGGGGCATACATACCCTAAGGTCATGGTAGTACCATAGGAAGCCCCCGAGCAAAAAACTCCAACACTCCAACCTACTAACTTTGCCACTTTGGCCTCAATAGGTCTTCTACTAAGCCAGGGCAAAGTGGAAAAAAACAAGAGGTGCCTTGAATTGCCTGGGGTTGGGGCATACAAACCACAAGGTTGTGCTTGTATCATAGGAAGCCTGCGAGCAAAAAATTCCAACCTTATAACTTTGACACATTGCCCTCCATCGGTTCTCTACTAAGCAAGGGCAAATTGGTAAAAATAAGAGGTGCGCCGAATTGCCTGGGGGGGCATTCATACCACAAGGTCATGGAAGTACCATTAGAAGCTCGCAAACAAAAAACTCCAACCTCATAACTTTGCCACTTTGCCATCAATTGGTTTTCTACTAACCAAGGGCAAAGAGGTAAAAATAAGAGGTTCCGATATGCCTTGGGTTGGGGCATACATACCCTAAGGTCGTATGAGTACCATAGGACGCCCGCAAGCAAAAAACTCAAACCTTATAACCTTGCCACTCTGCCTTCAATTGGTTTTCTACTAACCAAAAGCAAAGTGATAAAAATAAGAGGTGCTCTACTTGTCCCAGGTTGAGGAAAACAAACCCTAACGTCATGGTAGTATCATAGGAAGCCTTCGAGCAAAAAACTCAAACCTCATAATTTTGCCACTTTACCCTCAATTGGTTTTCTACTAACCAAAGGCAAAGTGGTAAAAATAAAAGGTGCTCTGATTGGTCCTGGGTTGGAGCATACATGCCACAAGGTCATGGTAGTACCATAAGAAACCCCCGAGCAGAAAACTCCAACCTCATGACTTTGCCACTTTTCCCTCAATCGATTTTCTACTAAGCAAGGGCAAAGTGGTAAAAATAAGAGTTACTCCGAATTGCTGGGGGTTGGAGCATACGTACCACAAGGTTATGGTAGTACCAAAGGAAGCCTGAGAGCAAAAAACTCCAACCTCATAAATTTGTCACTTTGCCATCAATTGGTTTTCTACTAACCAAGGCAAAGAGGTAAAAATAAGAGGTGCTCCGATTGGACTCGGGTTGGGGCATACATATCCTAAGGTCATACAGTACCATAGGAAGCTTGCAAGAAAAAAACTCAAACCTCATAACTTGCCACTTTGCCCCTCAATTGGTTTTCTACTTACCAAAGTCAAAGTGGTAAAAATATGAGGTGCTTTGATTGGCCCTGGAGCATATAGACCACAAGGTCATGTTAGTATCATAGGAAGCCCGTGAGCAAAAAACTCTAAACTCATGACTTTGCCATCAATTGGTTTGCTATTAACCAAAGGCAAAGTGGTAAAAATAAGAGGCGCTCCAAATTGCCCGTGGTTGGGGCATACATACCACAATGTCATGGTTGTACCATAGGAAGCCCACAAGCAAAAAACTCCAACCTCATAACTTTGCCACTTTTTCCTCAATTAGTTTTCTAATAACCAAAGGTAAAGTGGTAAAAATAAGAGGTGCTCCAATTGGCCCCGGGCTGGAGCATACATGCCACAAGGTCATTGTAGTACCACAAGAAGCTTCTGAGCAAGAAGATCCAACCTCATAACTTTGCCACTTTGCCCTCAATAGGTTTTCTACTAAGCAAGGGTAAAGTGGTAAAAAAAAGAGGTGCTCCAAATTTCCCAGGGTTGAGGCATACATACCACAAGCTCATGTTAGTATCATAGGAAGCTCGCGAGCAAAAACCGTCAACCTCATAACTTTTCCCTCAATTTATTTTCTACTAAGTAAGGGCAAAGTAGTAAAAAAAGAGATGCTCGAAATTGTCCGAGGTTGGGGAATATATACCACAAGGTCATGGTAGTACCAAAAGAAGTACGCGAGCAAAAAACTCCAACCTCATAACTTTGCCACTTTGCCCTCAATCGGTTTTCTACTAAGCAAAGGAAAAGTGATAAAAATAAGAGGTGCTCTGAATTGCCCACAATTGGGGCATACATACCACGAGGTCATGTTATTATCATTGGAAGCCTGTGAGCAAAAAATCTCAAGATCAAAACTGTGCCACTTTACCCTCAATTGGTTTTCTTCAAAATAAGGGTAAAGTGGTAAAATTAAGAGGTGCTCCAAATTGTCCGGGGTTGGGGCATACATACCACAAGGTCATGGTAGTATCATAGGAAGCCCGCGAGTAAAAAACTCAAACCTCATAACTTTGCCACAATGCCCTCAATTGGTATTCCACAAACCAAGGGCAAAGTGGTAAAAATAAGAGGGTCTCCAAATTGCCCGAGGTTGACGCTACATACCACAAGGTCATGGTAGTATCATAGAAAACCCACAAGAAAAAACATCAACCACACAAATTTGCCACTTTGCCCTCAATTGGTTTTCTACTAACCAAGGGCAAAGTGGTAAAAAAAATAGATGCTCTGAATTGCTCAGGATTGGGGCATACATTCCACAAGGTCATGGTAGTACCATTGGAAGCCTGCGAATAAAAACTCCGACCTCAGAACTTTGCCACTTTGCCCTTTAATTGTTTTATACTAACCCAGGGCAAAGTGGTAAAAATAAGAGATGCTCCAATTGGCCCCGGTTTGGGAAAAACATATCCTAAGGTCATGGTAGTAACATAGGAAGCCTGTGAGCAAAAAACTCCAACCTCATTTTGCCACTTTGCCCTCTATTGGTTTTCTACTAACCAAAGGCTAAGTGGTAAAAAGAAGAGGCGCTCCGATTCGTCCCGGGTTGGCGCATACATACCCTAAGGTCATGGTAGTACCATAGGAAGACCTCGAGCAAAAAAATCCAACTAATAACTTTGCCGCTTTGGCCTTAATCGGTTATTTTCCAAGTAAGGGAAAGTGGAAAAAATAAGAGGTGCCTCGAACTGCCTGGGGTTGGGGCATACATACCACAAGGTCATGTTTGTATCATTGGAAGCCTGTGAGCAAAAAACTCTAACCTCACAACTTTGATACTTTGCCCTCAATCGGTTCTCTACTAAGAAATGGCAAAGTGGTCAAAATAAGAGGTGCTCTGAATTGCTCGATGTTGGGGCATACATACCCTAAGGTCTTGGAAGTACAATAGGAAGCCCCCGAGGAAAGAACTCCAACCTCATAACTTTGCCACTTTGCCTTGAAATGATTTTCTACTAAGTAAGGGGAAAGTGGTAAAAATAAGATGTCCTCCGAATTGCTCGGTGTTGGGGCATACATACCCTAAGGTCTTGGAAGTACAATGGGATGCCCCCGAGCAAAAAATTCCAACCTCATAACTTTGTCACTTTGCCCTCAATTGATTTTCTTCTACTAAGTAAGGGCAAAGTGGTAAAAATAAGAGATGCTACGAATTGCCCGAGGTTGGGGCATACATACCACAAGCTCATGGTAGTATCATAGGATGCCCAAAAAACTCCAACCACATAACTTTGCCACATTGCCCTCAATTAGTTTTCCACTAATCAAGGGCAAAGTGCTAAAAATAAGAGGTGCTCCAAATTGCTCGTGGTTGGCAAATACACACCACAAGATCATGGCATATCATAGGAAACTTGCGAGCAAAAAACTCCAACAATAGTAGTGGCAGAGCCAATAGAGAGCCTTGCTAAGAATGAAGAAGAGGTGGAAATGGCTTTTTCAGCTTCCAATCGACTATGCGTCACTAAATTTAAAAAGTACCTCTTTCTTGTATTAGTAGTGCTATCTAGGTGAGTACCCATAGACCTATCAATACACTGTATCAGCAATGCTTTGGGGGGCTTTTTGGAAAAAACTGGCTAACCTTTGATCTGAGAACCACTATCAATGCAATCTTTCATATAGAAAGTCGCGGCAAAGCAAATCAATCTTACTAGACTAGCAATTGGTATTGGTAACACTAGGCCAGCCAGTGCCAAGAGGTAGAGAAAACAATAAGATTTGCCTTGCCCCCTATCCTTTCCATTTTCCTTTGGCATTTTGCCCTCAATTGGTTTTCCACTAACCAAGGGCAAAGTGGAAAAAATAAGAGGTGCTCCGAATTACTCTTGGTTGGGGCATACATACCACAAGGTCAAGGTTATACTATAGGAAGACCGCAAGCAAAAAACTCCAACCTCAAAAATTGCCACTTTGCCCTCAATTGGTTTTCTACTAACCAAGGGCAAAGTGGTAAAAATAAGAGGTGCTCTGATTGACCCCGGGTTGGGAAAAACATACCCTAAGGTCATGGTAGTACCATAGGAAGCCCGCGAGCAAAAAACTTCAGCCTCATAACTTTCCAACTTTGCCCTCAATCGATTTTCTACTAACCAAAGGCAAAGTGGTAAAAATAAGAGGTGCTCTGATTGGCCCCAGGTTGGGAGCATACATATCACAAGGTCATGGTAGTACCATAGGAAGCCCCCGAACAAAAAACTTCAACCTCATAACTTTGTCACTTTGCCCTTAATCTGTTTTTTACAAAATAAGGGCAAAGTGGTAAAAATAAGAGGTGCTTTGAATTGCCCGAGGTTGGAGCAAACGTACCACAAGGTCATGGTAGTACCATAAGAAGCCTGAGAGCAAAAAACTCCAACCTCATAACTTTGCCACTTTGCCCTAAATTGATTTTCTACTAACCAAGGGCAAAGAGGTAAAAATAAGAGGTGCTCCGATTGGCCCCAAGTTGGGGCATACATACCCTAAGGTCATGGAAGTACCATAGGAAGCCCGCGAGTAAAAAACTCAAATCTCATAACTTTGCCCTCAATTGGTTTTCTACTAACCAAAGTCCAAGTGGTAAAAATAAATGGTGCTCCGATTGGCCCCGGGTAGGAACAAACTTACCACAAGGTCATGTTAGTATCATAGGATGCCTGCAAGCAAAAAATTCCAAACTAATTAACTTTGTCACTTTGCTCTCAATTAGTTTTCTACTAAGTAACGGCAAAGTGGTAAAAATAAGAGGTGCTCCGAATTGTCCGAGGTTTGGGCATACATACCACAAGGTCATGGTAGTATCATAGGAAGCCCGCGAGAAAAAAACTCCTACCTCACAACTTTGCCACTTTGCCCTCAATTGGTTTTCTACTAAGCAAAGGAAAAGTGGTAAATTAAGAGGTGCTCCGATTGGCCCCGGGTTGGAGCATACATACCACAAGGTCGTGGTAGTACCAAATGAAGACCCCGAGAAAAAAAATCCAACCTCATAACTTTGCAACTTTTACCTCAATCAGTTTTCTACTAAGCAAGGACAAAGTGGCAAAAATAAAATGTGCTCTAAATTTCCTACGTTAAGGCATACACATACCACAAGGTCATGCTAGTATCATAGGAAGCCCACGAGCAAAAAACTCCAACCTCATAACTTTGCCACTTTGCCCTCAATTGGTTTTCTACTAACCAAAGGCAAAGTGGTAAAAATAAGATGAGCTCCGATTGGCCCCGGGTTGGGGCATACTTATTCTAAAGTCCTAGTAGTACCATAGGAAGCCCCTGAGCCAAAAAATCTAACCTCATAACTTTGCCACTTTGCCCTCAATCGGTTTTCTACTAAGTAAGGGCATCATAGCGGTAAAAATAAAAGGTGCTCCGAATTGCCCGGGGTTGGGGCATACATACCACAATGTCGTGTTAGTATCATTGGAAGCCTACGGGCAAAAAACTCAAACCTCAAAACTTTGCCACTTTGCCCTCAATAGTTTTCTACTAAGGGCAAAGTGGTAAAAATAAAAGGTGCTCTAAATTTCCCGAGGTTGGGGCATACATACCCTAAGGTGATAGTAGTACCATAAGAAACCCCCTAGACAAAAACTCCAACCTCATAACTTTACCACTTTGCCCTCAATCGGTTTTCTACTAAGTAAGGGCAAAGTGGTAAAAATAAGATGTGCTCCTAATTGACTAGGATTGGGGCATACATACCACAAGGTCATGGTAGTACCATAAGAAGCACGCGAGGAAAAAACTTCAATCTCATAACTTTGCCACTTTTCCCTCAATTGGTTTTCTACTAACCGAGGGAAAAGTGGTAAAAATAAGAGGTGTTTTGAATTACTCGAGTTTTGGGGATACATACCACAAGGTCATGTTAGTCTCATAGGAAGCTCGCGAGAAAAAAAAAATCCAACCTCATACTTTGCCATCAATTGGTTTTCTACTAACCAAAGGCAAAGTGGTAAAAATAAGATGTGCTTCGATTGGCCCCGGGTTGGGGCATACTTACTCTAAGGTCATGGGTAGTACCACAGGAAGCCCCTGAGCCAAAAAATCCAACCTCATTACTTTGCCACTTTGCCCTAAATCGATTTTCTACTAAGCAACGGCATCATAGTGGTAAAAATAAAGGTGCTCCGAATTGCCCAGGGTTGGGGCATACATACCACAACGTTGTGTTAGTATCATAGGAAGCCCGCGGGCAAAAAACTCAAACCTCAAAACTTTGCCACTTTGCCCTCAATGGTTTTCTACTAAGTAAAGGTAAAGTAGTAAAAATAGGAGGTGCTCCAAATTTCCCGGGGTTGGGGCATACATACCCTAAGGTCATTGTAGTACCATAAGAAGCCCAAGAGCAAAAAACTCCAACCTCATAATTTTGCCACTTTGCCCTCAATCAATTTTCTACTAAGCAAAGGCAAAGTGGTAAAAATAAGAGGTGCTCTGAATTGATTGGGATTAGGGTATACATACGACAAGATAGTAAGCTCGCGAGCAAAAAATTCCAACCTCATAACTTTACCACTTTGCCCTCAATTGATTTTCTACTAAGTAATGGCAAAGTGATAAAAATAAGAGGTGCTCCGATTGGCCCCGGGTTGGGGAAAATATACCCTAAGGTCATGGTAGTACCATAGGAAGCCCCCGAGTAAAAACGCCAACATCATAACTTTGCCACTTTGCCCTCAATCGATTTTCTACTAAGTAAGGGCAAAGTGGTAAAAATAAGAGGTGCTCCGAATTGTCCGAGATTTGGGCATACATACCACAAGGTCATGGTAGTATCATAGGAAGCCTGCGAGAAAAAAACTCCTACCTCATAACTTTGCCACTTTGCCCTCAATTGGTTTTCTACTAACCAAAGGAAAAGTGGTAAATTAAGAGGTGCTCCGATTGGACCCAGGTTGGAGCATACATACCACAAGGTCGTGGTAGTACCAAATGAAGACGTCGAGCAAAAAACTTCAACCTCATAACTTTGCCACTTTTACCTCAATCAGTTTTCTACTAAGCAAGGACAAAGTGGCAAAAATAAAATGTGCTCTGAATTTCCTGCGTTAAGGCATACATACCACAAGGTCATGCTAGTATCATAGGAAGCCCGCGAGCAAAAAACTCCAACCTCATAACTTTGCCACTTTGCCCTCAATTGGTTTTCTACTAACCAAAGGCAAAGTGGTAAAAATAAGATGTGCTCCGATTGGCCCCAGGTTGGGGCATACTTATTCTAAAGTCCTAGTAGTACCATAGGAAGCCCCTGAGCCAAAAAATCTAACCTCATAACTTTGCCACTTTGCCCTCAATCGGTTTTCTACTAAGTAAGGGCATCATAGCGGTAAAAATAAAAGGTGCTCCGAATTGCCCGGGGTTGGGGCATACATACCACAATGTCGTGTTAGTATCATTGGAAGCCTACGGGCAAAAAACTCAAACCTCAAAACTTTGTCACTTTGCCCTCAATAGTTTTCTACTAAGGGCAAAGTGGTAAAAATAAAAGGTGCTCTAAATTTCCCGAGGTTGGGGCATACATACCCTAAGGTGATAGTAGTACCATAAGAAACCCCCTAGCAAAAAACTCTAACCTCATAACTTTGCCACTTTGCCCTCAATCGATTTTCTACTAAGTAAGGGCAAAGTGGTAAAAATAAGATGTGCTCCTAATTGACTGGGATTGGGGCATACATACCACAAGGTCATGGTAGTACCATATGAAGCACGCGAGGAAAAAACTTCAATCTCATAACTTTGCCACTTTTTCCTCAATTGGTTTTCTACTAACCGAGGAAAAAGTGGTAAAAATAAGAGGTGTTTCGAATTGCTCGAGTTTTGGGGATACATACCACAAGATCATGTTAGTCTCACAGGAAACCCGCGAGAAAAAAAAAAAATCCAACCTCATACTTTGCCATCAATTGGTTTTCTACTAACCAAAGGCAAAGTGGTAAAAATAAGATGTGCTTCGATTGGCCTTGGGTTGGGGCATACTTACTCTAAGGTCATGGGTAGTACCACAGGAAGCCCCTGAGCCAAAAAATCCAACCTCATTACTTTGCCACTTTGCCCTAAATCGATTTTCTACTAAGCAACGGCATCATAATGGTAAAAATAAAGGTGCTCCGAATGGCCCAGGGTTGGGGCATACATACCACAACGTTGTGTTAGTATCATAGGAAGTTCACGGGCAAAAAACTCAAACCTCAAAACTTTGCCACTTTGCCCTCAATGGTTTTCTACTAAGTAAGGGTAAAGTAGTAAAAATAGGAGGTGCTCCAAATTTCCCGGGGTTGGGGCATACATACCCTAAGGTCATTGTAGTACCATAAGAAGCCCAAGAGCAAAAAACTCCAACCTCATAATTTTGCCACTTTGCCCTCAATCGATTTTCTACTAAGCAAAGGCAAAGCGGTAAAAATAAGAGGTGCTCTGAATTGACTAGGATTGGGGTATACATACGACAAGATAGGAAGCTCGCAAGCAAAAAACTCTAACCTCATAACTTTGCCACTTTGCCCTCAATTGGTTTTCTGCTAAGTAATGGCAAAGTGATAAAAATAAGAGGTGCTCCAATTGGCCCCGGGTTGGGGAAAACATACCCTAAGGTCATGGTAGTACCATAGGAAGCCCCCGAGTAAAAATGCCAACCTCATAACTTTGCCACTTTGCCCTCAATCGATTTTCTACTAAGGAAGAGTAAAGTGGTAAAAATAAGAGGTGCTCCAATTAGCCTCGAGTTGGAGCATACATACCACAAGGTCATGGTAGTACCATAGGAAACACCCGAGCAAAAAAATCCAACCTCATAACTTTGCCATTTTGTCCTCAATCGGTTTTCTACTAAATAAGGGCAAAGTGGTAAAAATAAGAGGTGTTCCGAATTGCCCGGGGTTGGGACATAGATATCACAAGGTCATGTGAGCAAAAAATACCAAGTTTATAACTTTGCCACTTTGCCCTCAATTGGTTTTCTACTAAACCAGGGTAAATTGGTAAAAATAAAAGGTGCTTCGATTGATTTTGGGTTGAGACATACATACCATAAGGTCATGGTATTACTATGGGAAACCCATGATTGAAAAACTCAAACTTCATAAATTTGCCACTTTTCACTCAATTGGTTCTATACTAAGCAAGAACAAAATGGTAAAAATAAGAGATGCTCCAATTTGCCTAAGGATGGGGCATACATACCATAAGGTAATGGTATTTCCAATGGAAGCCTACGATTGAAAAACTCCAACCTAGTAACATTTACACTTTGCACTCAATTAGTTCTATACTAAGCAAGGGTAAAGTGATAAAATTAAAAGGTGCTCCGATTGGCCCGAAGATGGGCATATATACCATGAGGTCATTATATTACCATAGGAAGCCCACAGCTGAAAAACTCCAACCTCATATTTTTGTCACTTTACACTCAATTAGTTCTCTACTTAGCAAGAGCAAAGTAGTAAAAATAAGAAGTGTTCCGATTGGCCTGAGGATGGTGGCATACATTCTATAAGGTCATGGTATTACTGTGTTATGCCCGCAATTAAAAAACTCCAACCTCATAATTTTGCCACTTTTGAAAAATTCCAACCTTGTAACTTTGTCACTTTGCACTCAATTAGTTATCTACTAAGCAAGGACAAAATAGTAAAAATAAGAGGTGCTCCAAGTTAAATATTAATTTCTATTTAGATAATGTTTTCAGAAAAGGAGATAAAATAGTTGCAAACACGTATCATGTTGTCACATTTGCGAAGCTTCATCTATCTCCTGCTCGATCGGCCACGGAGACGATTAGTTGGTATCTTGTGAGAGTGCCAGCTTTAAAACCTGTATGAGCCCCTGCATGTCCTTTAAATTTAATCTTCAGCCGCTAGCAGCAACCAGCCATCCACAATTGTAACAGGCCAGGTAGGATGAAAGACGAACCAAAATGAATTTATAATATTATAAATGGATATATATTACTCTATTGTTCAAACTAGCATTCCAAATTTCACAGAGAAAGTCTTCTTATGCCAGATTGCCAATAATAATACCATTTCGAGAAAAGAGCCCCCACAAAAAAAAAAAAACTACCGAAGTAATTATCCATCATTATCATTGATCCCCACCCCACTTAAGATAATCGCATCAAGCACGGACAAGGTGTCCCTCCCAAAGCCTCTTAGTTAGAGCTCTAGAGAGAGAAGGGCACAGGATACCTGTCAATGCAATCGAGCCAGGGATTCCTATTCGGCTTCTTAACACGGCGCATGGACCGCCAGACTACGCTGTTGCACTTGAAACCAGATCCGAATGCGAGTTGCCAAACACGGTCACCTCTCCTCACCCTCTCCGTAGCTTCTAAATATGCCAACTCATACCATATGCTGCTGCTGGAGGTGTTGCCAAAGCGGTGCAATGTCATCCTAGAGGCTTCCATGTTCTTCTCACTGAGCTCCAGGTTTCTCTGAAGCTCATTGAGCACATTCTTACTTGCAGCATGCACGCAGAAGTGCTCGAATGCCAGCTTATAGTCAGGAATATACGGCTTCTTGGATGGGGATGATGAAGGCTGCAAACCCGGCCCAGCGTTACCACCGAATAAATGCCTCCAAACCAAAGTGGCAAAGAAGAGGAGCTGCTCGGAGAAGGGTAGCACCAAAGGACCGAGCGTGGTGATGTTTGTTTTGAGAGCATCACCGCCTATTTCCATTAGGTCTTTGCTCACCCTTAGCCCTTTAAATCGTTGTTCATCTTCCTCCTGGTAAATGCTCCTGTCGCATCGACATAAGAAATAAAATGTTATGGTTCTTTATACGTGAGAATCAGCAAGCAGGCATGTCTTTTACAAAACATTAGATTTCTACCTGTCATTGACAGCAAATGACAGCGGCAGTTTATTAAAAGTCAACCTAGATACCCGAGTGATTGGTGTTTTGTGGATGACAGGTAGAAATTAGGCCAGTTTGGGTGCGGTCAGATCATCTTCTAGATAGTTTTGTACGGACAGATATACTCTTGTACACAATTTAATTCAATTGAATTAATTTCACTCATTTTCATCTTAACTCAGCACTGTTTATTGATAGGACTTTTATTATTATTACATTATTACAACAGCAAACCTAGAGATTAACTATTTTTTCAGTTTTCAATAAAAAGGTTAAAGCATATCTCAAAAAATAGGTTCAAACACATGTTAACTTATTTTACAAGTTTAAACACATCTTAATGAGATTTATAAAATCCACTTAAACATATGAACTCATTACTATTTACAGATAAATTCAGATCATCTGAGATAATTTTAGCATCCTAATGAAACCTAAGTATGCTGGTGGTGAAATCCGGTGGTTTTAAGCGTGCGAGAGATAAAAATATTAAATATGTCCTATAATATTTATTGCTTATTGAGTACTATTAAAATATTTATAGTAACAATAATAAATACTATACGCTACATTTCATGTAATTATTTTTCTCCCACTTGTAACCCTTAAGAGAGAAATAAAATTAAAATAATCATGAACCGTGTTTTGTAGGCTTAGGTGGTTTTTTTTTTTTTTTTTAGAGCATAGGCTTAGGTATTAATTGTTTATTAGTGGGTTTATAAGTCATGTACATGTAATGACATCAATGGTCCAAATTCTATCAAGGTTCAAAGGGCCAATGGGCTTGGCTTAAAGTGGGTGTCATCAACCCAACTACTATCGTTGAAAGCAGTGCATTCGCATTTATCATTTATCGTCGGTCTTTATTTATTTGTTCGAGGAGCGATTGGTACAAACTACAACCTCGCCACTGTTAATGATAATAAACAACTACCACAAAGTAAATTGACGCCAAACACAGTTATGGCAATCCAAAAGAAAAAGTAAGGTACAGCTTGAACATGGCCTGTACATTTCCCAATTTCTATGATTTTTTTGTGGCTTTAATAAGCACCAGAGTTTGGTAGTTTATTAATCACGAGTCCCTCCCTAAGGAAGCCAACCCATCAATAAGTTCCTTTCAATCATTATTTCTTACGACCTAAATCAGTCAAAATTATGATCGAGCCACAGGTAAGCTCGATTAGTATTTTCCCAAGGCTAGCACCCCAGATTAAATTGTGATTGTTGCTTGGAATACCAAAAATTTTAAACAACCTAAATCTAAGTGGGACATAACTCCATTTAATTGGTATTTACGTAGCGCTAACGCCCTAGACTATAGCAAGTTCAACTGAAAAAAATATAGCGAATAAATTACGACATAAATACATAAGGAAAAAAAAAACCAAAGCAGACGATGTGTTCATCAATTTTCGTTTTCCTAGAGCTAGCACATCACACTATAGCACGTAGCACAGATAAATTGTGAGGAAGAAAATAAGAGGAAAATAAAATATATTGAACAAAGCAAAATAAGCTAGCAAACCTGAAGCTGCGGTCATCGGCTCCTTTATGGGTGCGAACTATGTGCTCAAGGCGGTACTTGGCACGGTGGTAGTCACGGCGACGGTTGGAGAGGAGGACGGCGGAGCAACCCATGCGGAAGAAACAATTGGGTATGAGCATAGACCTGTCATGGCCCTGGTACCAGTTATAGCCCGCCATCTCAGTGCTCACAACGACAGCACAGTTGTTTGGGCTAGACTGAAGCATATCTCTCGCCAAGTCCACCGCTATGATCCCGGCACTGCACCCCATCCCACCAAGGTTGTAGCTCAATATGTTTCCCCTCATCTTGTAGTGATTTATTATCATGGCCGACAGCGATGGGGTTGGGTTAAAGATGCTGCAGTTCACTACCAGGACTCCTATATCCTTTGGACGCACCCTGGTTTTCTCGAACAGCTCGTCAAGGGCCCCAAACATCACGGCCGACGCCTCTGCTCGACCTTCTTTCATTGTTGCGCAGTTTTCCGTCGACATGATAACTGACTTTGGGATGTAGGTTTCGTCGCCTATGCCTGATGACTGTAAAATTCTCTTCTGGAATTCCAGGCTTGCGTCGTCAAACTTGCCTGATTTTCGGGCGAGCTCAATGAACTGCTCCTTTGACACCTGCAGGCATAAAGTCAAGTTTCAATGTGATCTCCGTTACTTTTTTGGCAAGTATTAGATTCAAATCTCGTAAAAAAATTTCTTTGTTCTTGTAGTGTGATTCATATCAACGGTTAATTAGTAACTAAAAAGAATCCCAAATTGACCGTGAAAACAGGAAAAAATACAACCAGTATAAGCTAATGGGCACAAGTGAAATACATGCATCGTAGCGACGGGATAATTAACAAGTTTTTTTTTTCTTGGCTATACCAATTAATAATCAGAAATTAATTAGTACTGACCTTGAGATCCTCTTGAGGCTGATAACATGCAAAATCGACAAGGTAGATGGAGCGTGGACGGGACATGAAGTAAACCGAAAGTGTGAATACAAACACACCAAAGAAACCAAGCACAGTTGCAAGATCGTATCGTGCATCTTCCCAGAGCGTCCTCCACAGCTCTTCTCTACTGAGACTCCCAACCTCTGCACTAAACACAAGCACCAGCACCGGTATGGTGGCCAAATATATGGCATGGTTTATGAGATAGTGGTAGCCCAATTTCACATACTTGAGATTAACGGACTGAAGGAAGTCCGGCAGGCGTCGCCGGACCCTGACAGAAAAGGTTGGGGATCCGGCATTCGGACCGGAAGACTCAATCCCACGGTTGACAATCTCTGTGGATAGGAGATCTCGTTCACTGGCCATGGCGAAATGGTATTATTATCTGTTTTGAATGGTGTGAGAAGGGAGACAAATGTATATATAGATATGATTAAGATGGGTGTTAGGTCGAGAATAGTAAATGCTACCACCAACTATATGTGGATGCAGTTGAGAAGCCTTGAAACGCCTTGAATTCTTCATTGAGAGTTGGTGTCAGAAATTCAAAGTTCAACGGCCAGGCCGCCATGGGAAGGAGTGGAGCGTGGTGCGGAGGTGCCTTTTTTCTTTTTCCTTTTTCTTGTAGTAATTAATTCATCATATACTTTATTCGGTGGACAGTTAGGCGCGTCTGTCGTCTATGTTTAAAAAGTCAAAACCAGACAGTGGGCAGTTGAAGGTCACTTTGCTGGGACCCACCAGCTGACCCCACTGTAGTTGTTGTAGTTTACCTACCATCTTGTTATGCTATTTATTTATGGACGTTGCTACGTCCACAGATAATTCTCTGCCGATCACTTCGAATTTTTTTTATTTTTTTACTTTTTCTTTCAAATTTTTTTAAACTATTTAGATATTTTTTAAAAATAAAAAAATCACATATTCATTTAAAAATATTTACTTAAACATTAAATAAAAAAAATAAAAAAGATCTCGGTAGAGGATTTCGATAGAAATCTTCTGTAAGCACTGTGTCTTCCTTTATTTATTTATATAATTTCTCTTGTTTACTTCTTGCAACTAGCCCAAACTTTTCTTAAAAAAAAAAATAGCCCAAGTTTAATTGCTAGCAGAAACACAACATAATAATAATAATAATAATAATAATAATAATAATAATAATTTTATTCGTTTTGTGGTTAGCTGCTCAGTACCATAAAAGCTTAAGAAAAATGATTTTTATAAGTTTCAATTACATAAATTTTATATAAGCTCTTGTAAAAAAGTAGATCCACTTAAAAAGATTGTAAAAAAAATTATTCTTTGTTAGTGGCACCCACGTTTTTACAAAGAGCAGCTTGTCTATTTAAGATTAGTACCTACCATTACTCAAGCTTAAACATCTATCTTTACTGTCCTATATTTTGTAATTTTTTATATTTTAAAATTACAATTGATATTTTGTTAGAAATATTTTTTTTAAGCGCTCAGTTTAGATATAAAACCACTCTCAACTCATCTCGTATCATCTCATCTAATTATTATAATTTTTTTAAATTTTTATATAAAATATAATAAATAATTCAACTTTTTCAAATCTCAAAATAATATTAATATTAAAAAATAATATTTTATTCAATTCATCTAAAATTATTTTATCTCATCTTGATATCCAAACCAGCCAGCTAGAATTTTGTTAGAGCTAGAAACAGAAAATGTGTTTTACGTTTGAAAGTTTGGATAATAATTTTATAAAATCAATATGAAGATATAATACCAGAAATTAATGATAACTTCAGAAATAATTGAACCGTGCAATTATTGAGTATTGAATAATCGATGGGAATGAAAGCTTTTCATCCCAACAAATACAAACCTATCTTATATAACTCTTGGCGAAATGAATCTCTAAACTTTAGATAATATCACACCTTTTTATATTTATCTATTCTATTTACATTCAATCTCTACATTAGATTAGTTATTTACTCTCTATATAATAATAAAATATTATTAAATTAATAATTTTTTTATTTAATTTATTTGTATCACATTTTATAATTCTACCAATTGAATATTAATAATAATTATATTCTAATTAAATTAATATTAAAAAATTTATATTCTTAAAAGTCATTTAATGTTAATAATAAAAAATATTGATTAAATTCATCTAAAATTCTACCTAAATTTCTTAATTACAAACTAAATAGTATTTTTATTAGAATAAGAAATTAATATTTTAACATTTTCTTAAATTGAGAAATTAATATTTTAATGTTTGGTGAATCAATAGTGATTCTCCATCTTTGGCCAATCACTATAGCAAAAGTCTATTTTATTTTACACTTGGTCAATCCAATGTAGAGTATTTTTAGTACATATTATCTAAATTTTAACCAATCTTTAATTTTGACCAAGTCAATGCTAGGGTCCTAAGCCCTAATCCTGCTTCACAATTTTCAGCCAAAATAACAGTACATACCACACTTATTTTCATCCCATAAGAAAGAAATACTTTTATCATTTTTTAATTATCCTTTAATTTCTTAAATAAAAATCTTCAAAAGTTGATAATCTCATCATTATAGAACAAAAGTGAGATGAAAATCTGGTATGCAGGTTTTTCTTTTTAGATTATGCGTATGGCCCGTTATGGGCATCATAAAAAATTTTGTGCTTTATGTAACTATATACTACTAATTACATTTTAAAACAAAAACCTTGCCATTTTGAAACCGCATCATCTACTATCTCATTTTGTTATGATAAAATGAAAGTTATTTTTGTAAAGTCACATTATCCCTCCATTTGTATTATTGATAAATAAAAATAAATATTATATGCAATTAAGTTAAAATTATTAAATAACAATATATCTAATTAAATTACTAATTTTATTATAATTAGAAGTCTTTTAATGTTCAAAACATATATCTTTTAAGAGAAAAATAAAATTGAGAAAAAAATATAAGTATATGCGCGACAAACTTCTTATTTGATGATGTTATAGAAAGAATAGGTTTACAAATATGGATCCCTCAACTTTTTTCTTTATTTTTGCGTGATCCAGCAAAAGATAATCTAAAATATCTTATTACATTTTTAAAAAAGTAAAAAATATTAAAAATATTTTAATACAAAAATTATATATATTATTTTGAATTAAATATATTATATTATATTATTCTTGCATAATGGACAAGTTAGGACTAATTTATCCTAATTGCCTGTAATTCCTTTTATATCTTGTAAATCAATTAATAGAGTATATAACCTATGAAATTTTAGCTACTCATTTGTCGGAACCCCAACCAATTATTCCAGCCCATGCAATGCCTTCATTAATTTCAAAGTCTACATATAAAAGAAGTGTGTATATGCATATATATATATATATATATATATATATATATTTGTGTGTGTATATATCTCATATAAAACTTAAAAGCCAGCTCCGAGCCTCCGAGCTAGGAGGTTGGGCGCCGGATCAGAAAATGCGTAGGGGTTAATTAGTTCACCAGCATTTTACACTGCTAAAAGTTTCAGGAAAAATAGTAGTTTGTTCCTTCATTTTATTCTCTCAATCATTTGTGTATTTAAATTTTTTTTACTTAACAATTAAAGAAATAACTTTTATTATATTTGTGTATTTTTTATTTTTTAAAAACATTTAAAAATATTAAAAATATATAAAAAGAAAAAGAAAAGAAAAACTTGTGCTAGCCGCACACCCAGCTGTCAAAGCTAGATGGCAGCCTAGCACAACTCACAGTTTCAGTGCCAAGTCTTTAAGAAAAAATCTATTCAACCTCTATTATTCATACCACACTTCACACTCTATTTTTTTTTTTTAATTTTTTTATCAAATATATTTTTATATGAATAGTGAATAAAAAATTATAAATAGTTTAAAAAAATTTTTTTTAAAATATTAAAAAATGTGAAGTGTAGAGTGTAAAGAGGATGAATAGCAAAACATAGTCTTTAATAGCTAAACAAGTTGTTCAGACTTTCTTTGTTAGCAAACCCCATCTAACATTATCACAAAAACGAGTTATAAACTAAAGTGGTACTACTATTTTATCAGTAGTGTTGAGAAATGCCCAACATTCATCCAAAAACTAAAATAATTATTAATTGTAACACGTAGACATAAGATTTTGTTATGTATCAGTCATTATTCACCTTCACTTCCTACATCTCACAATTTTTTCTTTATTCTTTTATAGGATATAGGGTGTGTACAATACTTTCATAGGATATAGGATGTGTAAAATAAGAAGTGATTGATGAAAAGAATTAGATAAATGTTACTTTATCCATTAATCTTCTCCACTCATTTTTTTATTTAATAGTTAAAAAAGTGATTATTAGTGTATTGATATATTTTTATATTTTTTAAAAATATTTTAAAATAATAAAAAAATATGAATAAAAAATTAAAAAAAATAAATTTAACCAAGCTGTCAACTTAAGCGGACTAGCGGCAGAGTAAACTCAAAGAATTATTCCATCGTATATACTTTGCCTTTTATAAATATCATGTGTAGACGTTATTTTACAATTTTATTATTGTACTTTTATTTAAGGTAACTGGACTTGACTAGTTCATACTTGCTAAGATTCCCTGAACAATGCGGATACGTCACCGGACAACGCCCAGCGCGTGACACGCCAATGGCATATGAGCATGCGGATACGACACATTATAATGCCGACCCTGTGACACGCAAATGGCGTTGCATTTGCAACGATCAACGTATATTGTCTGCATTTTTTTTTTTTTGGATTTTAACTCGTTCTCCATGAGAAAGGACACGGGACGGGTGTTTCCTGGTCCATGTTACCCCAATGTATTGATTAGGATGGGCTGGCTCACCAACCATGTGTAGGGTTGAATACAAGTCCTGCACAACTTGCCAAGAAAATAAAAAATTTTGTACCAATAACGTGGTGGTATAAAAAAGGGTCAAATTCTTTCGAAAACGTGCTGGTCAAAAAAAAAATAATGGCTAGCAACAAAAGGCTCGATTTGCTAAAGAAATGCCACGTAAGATGCCACCAAAGCAGTCATCTTGGACTGAGGTGACCAACAACCACCACGACGAGTTGTATATATCCAATAGAGTAGGCAGAGTCAAATCAGAAAAAAATATCTTTAAAGTAGTGGGCCACCACATATGTAAATCAAGAACCATCCTCACTTTTGGAGTAGATACCAAACATTAGTACTTGCATGTTTTGATTCTTGTAAAATTGTGCTGTATTAAGAGGTGAATGTAAGTGATGAATGGAAAGGAAAATGAAAGTAGTGGAAAAGAGGATGATGAAAGCTACGTTAATTTCATAAATTGGATTTTCGAGAAATCCAAAACCTCCTAGAGATCAAAGATCTTCAATTGTCTAGATTTCGAATAATTTCCCCATTTCCCCTCGTACCCTAACAGAATTTGAAGTAAAATGACAAAATAACCCCCCAATTGATTGTTGTTAAACACAACATTTTAATGGAAAGTAAATAAACAAAAATTACACCGTTTACAACACAACCCTGCCTTATAGGCTAAAATGACACCGTAAGCCCCTTTCTCAAACCGCATCGCTTCATACACACTTAGGTTATGTTTGGTAGATGAAATAAGATGAGAATTTTTAAAAATTTTATGAATAGTGTTAAGATGAAAGTTTAAAATATTATTTGTTAATATTATTATTGTTTTGAGATTTAAAAAAGTTAAATTAGAATTTGAAAATATTGAATTGTTTATTATATTTTGTATAGGGATTTGAAAAAAATATAATGATTAGATGAGATAGAATTAAGATGAGATTTTTCATCTTGCTCCTAAACATAATCTAAATCATCCCCAATTCTCACAGACTTCCATTTGCCCTAGCCTCCCTCCCTTTTCGTATTCTCTCACTTCAGAGCCAAGATCCCAGCTTTTCTCCTTCCTTGCACGTGATCTCTTCATTGGAACCCCTAACATTGCAACGAAATAGGTCACAGAGTTGAGCCAGGTTTTAGCTGTTTAGAGTCTTCAGACCCACGATCAAAAATTGCCTAGTCCGATTCTTCTTCTTTTTTTTATCGAGAAGTGTTATTGGTTTTACAAATTAACAGTGGTTTCATGTCATTTGTTAAAATTATTTTATATTAAAAATAACTTTACAATTTAATATGCAACATCAAAGTCTATTTTTATGAAATTACCTTGTGACCAAAATATTTCTCTCTTCTATCTAGCACAGTACAAGCAAAATGGCCTTCCGAGCCATACACAGTAAAGCAAGCGAAAAGAAATATGCCTGGTAAAGTGAGAGTGGAAAAAAAGAAGGACCAAGAGAAAGGATTACTTAAAGTCAACCAATCTGCGTAATGACCTTTTGAAGAGCAAATAAAATAAGAATATATATATGGACATTGAGTTTCCAGCTCTTATGTAGTAAGAAAAAGTAGCCGCAGTGTATTGCAAAAGCAAGACACCATGGCCTCTTTATGCACAAGTTACAACCTCTCAATCCAATCTTGTGTAGCCGAAGCTTATGCATTAAGAAGAGCAATGGAGCTTTGTGATGAGTTAAGTTTCTCAAAGGTGATCTTTGAAGGAGATGTAAAAACTATCATCCAAGCAACGAACGGTAATGATGAAAGCTTGACATGGCATGGACAACTTATTGAGGATACAAGAAAAATTCTTGCAGGATGACCTTTGTGGAAAGTTCAATTTGCTTTTAGAGAGGCAAATAGGTAGCACATAGGTTAGCAAACTTGCACTTTCATATGATGTTAAACATGTATGGGAAAAGGGGCCAATTGAGATTGATATGTATGTCCTGTTTATTGAATAAAAAGTTTCTGAAGTTCAAAAAAGAAAAAACAAAAACAAAACTTGATAAATAAATCACCCTTTTCATGCTTGTTGATGCATTTTTCCAAATGTGGCAAGTAACACTCCGAACTCCAAGTTTCTAAATTAGAAAAGTTAGGGTTATACTAGAATTAAAACTTTGTAGTTTTAGAAATTAAATTTGGACTTAGCCCAATAACTGGACCCAAGCCCATTAAAGGCCACACGGGATAAGCATTCCAAATTAGTACCCAAAGAATTTATTTAAATTAGAACTCCTAACCCAAGCATAATTCCTAATTCAAACACTACTTCTGGTTTAACTATATAACTCCTAATTTAAACACAACTCCTAGTTTATTTACAACTCCTAATCTAATCAAAACTCCTAAGGAAATCACATCTCCTAGCCCTAGCCAAAGACCCTAGGATTGACCTACTCTAAGCCAAAACCCTAAACGTCCTGGCCCTAGCCGAAAACTCTAGGATTGACATAGCCCAAGTAAAAAAACCCTAGCACTTAGGGGTGTAAATTTAAACCGAAAAACCGGTCCGAACCGGACCGGACCGGTTTTATCGGTTTTGAATCGGTCCGGTCCGGAACCGGTTCTTATAATTCATAAACCGGTTGGAATCGGTCCGGTTCCGGTTTTAGGATTTTTTGGACCGGACCGGACCGGATCGAACCGGTTGATAAAAAAATATAAAAAATAATATTTTATATATAAGTTTTATACAAAATTAAAATTATACAAAATATTTTTTATATATTAAATATATAAGTTTTATATATAATGTATAATTATATGTGAAATTTTTGTATATAATTATATATCATATATGAAATAATTTCATATTATAATTTATAAAATATAACATTAAATGTTAATTTTAAATATGAACATTTATAATTTGTTTGATCATATATTATTAATATAATTATATATAAAATAATGTTATTATAAAATAAAAGTTTAATCTTAAAAATGAAAATATAATTGATCATGTATTATATAGCTATACTAATATATAGTTTATCACTAATACTAATATATACTAATATATAGCTATACTAATATATAAATGTATAACTTGTACTAATAGTCTAATATAGACTCCCTCAAAAAAAAAAAAAAAGTAGTCTAATATAGATTAATAAAAGTATAACATATTTTTTTAAAATATTTTTTTTAAAACATATTTTTAATGACAAAATGTCAAACTTACATTTTAAAAAAATCAGAAAATCGGACCGGACCGGACCGGAAACCGGTAAAACCAGAAGTACCGGTTTAGGAGTATAACCGGTGCGTAATCGGTTTTGAAAAATACAAAACCGGTCATACCGGTTCGATCCAAGATTTTGTCCAAAACCGGACCGAACCGAACCGGTTACACCCCTACTAGCACTAGCTAAAAACCCTAGGATAGGATGAGATTAAAGTTAAAAAATTAAATAAAAAATTGTTAGAATATATTTTTTCATATTATTTTTGTTTTGAAATTGAAAAGAGTTGAATTGTTTATTTTATTTTGTATGAGAATTTGAAAATTTTGTAATAATTAGATGATATGAGTTGAGATGAACTGTGAAAACAAACGAGGCAGACACCAAGTGTATTTTTGATTCTCCAAGGGCAAAACACTAGAAGTCTTTACTCGTTTAAACATTTGTTTGTTTAAACAAGGTTCATACACACCGACATTAACATCCAACTCAAACCCAACCAACATAACACTTCACACAACACTTCCAACTACATAGCTTATCTCAACACTTCACATATCCACGATCGCCTTGACCTTCTCGGGGTTGGCCTCGATTCCTTGTTCCAAGACCATGAAGCCCAAGAAGTTCCCTAACTCGACACCGAAGGCACACTTCAACGGTTGAGCTTCATCTTATACTTTCTCAGCACTAAAAAGGCTTCTCGAAGATCGTCGAGATGCTACTTGGGCTTCCTACTTTTGACCAAGAGGTCATCCACATAGACCTCCATGTTTCGCCCCATCTACTCTTTGAATATCCAGTTGACCAGCTGCTGATAAGTTGCACTTGCATTCTTAAGACCGAACGACATAACTTTGTAGCAATAAAGCCCCCGGTCAGTGATGAAGATTGTCTTCTCCTCATCGTCTGTGTTCATCTTGATCTGGTTGACGATGTGTTCATCCTGATCTGGTTGTACCCAGAATACACTTCTATGAAACTAAGTAGGGGTGCCCAACCATCGAATATACTATCAGATCCATGCGCAGGAGTGGGAAGCTGTCTTTCAGGCACGCTTTGTTCAGGTCGGTGAAGTCTACTCACATCCTCCATTCACTTGCCTTCTTCACTAAGACTACATTGGAAATCCATTTAGGATAGTGGACTTCCTTGATGAACCCTACGGGCAAGAGCCGATCCACCTCTTCAGCGATGGCCGCATACTTCTCCGCATTGAAGTTGTAGCACTTTTACTTGATTCTCTTTGCCTTGGGGTCAACACTAAGGTGATGCTCGATGATAGACGTATCGATACCGAAAATTTCATTGTGACTCCACGTGAACACATCTCGGTGCTCGATGAGAAGCTGCTTCATGTATCAGCTCAGTTCGAGGGCCATCTTGGTTTCCTACCTGGACAGTGCGTTTAGGTCTTTACGGATCCATCGTTACTAACTCCAGAGGTTCGTTGGGCTCTGCTTGTCGTAGGGCATTCTCATCCCTTACTTCCTCGTCTAGCTCTATCAGGGTTGGAGCTGGAGGCAAGCTAGCATCCTCTCTCATTCCTTCAAGGTTGGACCTAGATAGCCTCGGGCTTCAGCTCCCGAGCGTAGAACTCTCTTACTAGCTTCTGCTAGCCACATATTTCGCCCACCCCCATGGAAGTTGGAACTTCATCTTCAGATGATAGATGGATGTCACCACCCTCAAGTGGTTCAAGATTGGACACTGCAAGATCGCGTTGTAGGAGAAAGGAGCCTTCACTACAAGAAAAGCCACTGTGGTAGCTGCTGTTCTTGGGGTCGTTCCCACCAAGAGGGATAAGGTGATTTCCTCGATTGGCTGTATCACATCTCCGGTGAAGCCCTTGAGGGGTGTCGGGGTTGGGCGAAATTGATCAGGCATGATCCCGATCCGAATGAACGCTTCCCAAAACAGGATGTTGGCAAAGCTGTCGTTATCAATCAGGACTCTCCTTGTTAAGTAGTTGGTGATCTGCATGGTTACGACTAGGGCATCATCATGGGGGTGCAACACCCTTTCCTCATCCTTCTTACTGAAGGTTATGACAGGCTCCATCAAGTGGTTCCTGGCACCTAGGGCTGCCCTGTAAGTGGTGAACACTTCCTTGTATTTGACCCTTCTTGTGTGGGCCCTCCTTGCTGACGAGGTGGTTCCTCCTCCGGCGTACCTGCTGCTATCATACGAATTTCACCTATCGGGCCATCTCCTCTAGCTGGGCTTCTTCGGCATGGGCTCACTCTAGGCTGCCTCCAGCCCTTCTTCTTACTAGACTTTCACTTCTGCATGGTCGTGTGTGGTTGTTGGGTGATTGGCCATGACTCTTGTCACCCCGTTGGTCTAGTAGGGCCTCCAACAACTCCATTCAATGGCTATCGGTTTTGTGATAGGTGCAATACTTAGAATGGGCTGAGCCTTGTCACCACTCGCTCTGTGGGTTTGGATCCCTTTCAACCTCTACTGCTAGGCTGGAGTGGGCTGCAACTCTAAAAGTTTGGTCTCGCGTGTCTTTTACTTATTACCTTCCCAGCTCACCCTGCTTCCCTGGCCTTTCCAACTCAGTCTTTTGGGGAGCTATCAGAGCCCGAAGAGTGTCTTTGATGTTGATAAAACTGTCATATCGGTCCATGAGCTCCCTCAATGTAGTCAGGGTCCTCCCCACGATCTCGATCATGAAGGGGTTTCAGGGCTAGATCCCCCACAACAGAGCTGCCAAGGTGATTTTCTCATCCTGGTCGTCTGTCGTCATCTGCTTCCTGTTGAATTGAGAGAGGTACAACTTCAGGCTTTCGTCGTCTCGTTGTTTCACTGTCAAGAGGTACGTTGTGGGTCGCCTCCTTTTCCAGCTTGCCATGAACTGCGTCAGGAAAAGTGGGGCCAACTCGACAAAGCTGTCAACCTTCCCAGGTGGCAAGGAGCCAAACAATACTCTTGTTGTTACCCTTAGAGTGAGAAGGAATGCCTCACATGCAACCTCTCCCGAGAATCTGTGTAAGGTCGTGTGGGCCTTGAACATCTCCAAATGCTCCAAGGGGTCTTTTGACCCATCATACGCGTCTATTTGGGAGACTTTAAACCATGGAGGGAGAAGGACTACCATGACTTCGGCGTTGTATGGCAGCTTCGCGCTGGTTAGAAGCTAGTCCACCGAGGACGCCGTGCCTACCATTTGACCATTTATGCATACTTGTGCTCGAGCTTTTGGAGCTCACGACGCATTTTGCATTGCTCTTCTGCGGCCATTGCTTGTCTCCCTCCTATTTTCCTAACGAAGAGCCGTCACTTCCTCCATGAGTTTCCGTACCATTTCAATTTGTTCGTTGATTCTTCCTTCCATCACTTCGAGTTGTTCTTCTTCACGTCGTGAGGCTTGAGAACACATTGTTGCTGGCATACGAAGGACACACTACTATAGGAAATAAAATCCCACAGACAACGCAACTGTTGATGTTGTGTTTCGTGGCCTGGGCAACTCCATGCTGTTGGGCTCGGGCCTGGTTCTTACTACGATGGAGAGTGGGGGGCTCGGGAGCCGTGTTACCTCCAACGCTCAAGTTAGTTCAAGGTAGGAGATGAAGAGAGAAAATGAGAGCTCAAGGAAAATGATAGTAGAAGTATTTAAGAGTGTGAATAACCCCCTTCTCGGCTGAGAGAGGGGGTATTTATACCTAGTCGGGGTGAGCCTCGAGGTGATGGTGATTGGTATGCAGCTCTGTACCCGGATCGAGTGTCCCTACCAACTTCCTGCTTTCCTGCAGATCTGTCAAGCTTGACCAAGGTTGTCATTGAAACCCAGGGGGGCATGTTGTAGCATGCCAACCCCCCGGGATGCATTGAATGCGGCGTGGCAGCTCCTGTTCTATTAAATGCAGCATGGTCTTGGTCAGGCGCGTTTGTCCTCCTGCACTGTTAGGACAACAAGGTTAGGGACAGAAGATGTCCCTGACTGTCAGCCAATTATGGTGTCAGGCTATCCTGCTTACCTCCTGTCCTTTTGTCAGTGTATCCTGCTCCGTGCTCCCCACTTGGGCCGACCTAGCCCAACCTAGTCCTTATACTTGGGCCTGGGCCAGAGCCTTATCCTGAGCTCGGCCCCTAGGGATTTCTCCCCTCACATCCACCATTTTCCTCCAATTCAAAATTGTGTAAGGTGTCTTCCCCTTGTTTCGATCACAAACTAAATGAAATAAATCAATGTCATATTTGGTTTGGTATTGCTAATTTGTTACCGCACATGACTATGAAAGTCATAAATATGACTGAGGAATATCTTTTTCAATATATTTTTGCTCCACATTTTGAGCAATCACTAACAACTTTTTCGTGGACTTTCAAAATTTGTTTCACGTAACTTAGCAAGGAAATTTTAAGACAAGTCCCAAGGGTACAACACCCTTTACATGCAAGATTCGTCGCTCATGCAATTTGGGATCTTCGTTTTGGTGGACAATAGTTCCTAAATTTCTAAACGAATCAAATTCAAGGAAAGGAAGTAAGTTTTCCAATTATAGAATTAAATTCATTTTTGAACCCTGCTCAATAGAATATGGATGTACTTGCCGCGAGATGAGCCAATCTAGTCTTTTCATAATAAAATAAGAATAATTTTATTTAGAGATTTTAACACCACAAACCATAGCATAATTTAATTTTGAAAATAAATTTTTAAATTTAAATTTTATAAATTAAATTATGACAAGTGGATGATATGTGATGTAAAAGTTTTTTTTTTTTTTTTGAAAGAAGTGATGTAAAACCCGTGAAATAATCATTTCATAATAAAATAATAGATGGAACTCTCGTTAACGATTTATTAGCAGATTCATAGATTACTTTGGAATACCATATACAACACATTTCCTAGATCAAGTAAAGATTCTGGGGCTCCAGCAAACCACTACTACATCCAGTTAAATATGTACAACAAAAGGGACAATGCTACTATGCTGCCTAGTGTGTACCATTAGGCATGCCCCATAGTGTATTTACACTTTTTGTTTCTTTTTTTCTTTATTCTTTCACATATTTTTTTAAACATCTTTAAACACTTAGAAAAAAATATATACAAATTCACTTCCTTAATCATTGAGAAAAATAAATAAATAAATAAACGAGTAATCAAATTGTGAAGGCAAATCCAAGCGACATAGTATCATTTTCTATAATAAAAACTATGTTATAACCATTTTATGTACAATGTACTCTTCATATAAAGGAATACAAAAAGTTAAACATAGTAAAATAAAAAATTGAAAGATTTTGTTGAAATTGTTACTTAGAAAATTTTCGGAATAAACTAATTATAGGTCCTCTCCATCAAAACAATGGGCCTTTAGGCTCGTTACTAAACTTTTTGAAGAGATTAAACATATACATAGGTTGATCAAATGTTGAATCCATTATCAGAAGACTAGGGCCAAAAATTAGATACATTCTGGAAAAATAAAACCTCCATCGAAGAGAAGCATATGAAAGGTTTTCATAAAATTTCTCATAGGAGCGAGAATGAAGCTTTCACGCAAAAATAGAGGCTACATGTAAATTAAATGTTAGTGCTTCACTTCACGCAATGTTTTTTTGTCTCTCTCTATTGTATTCATCCTTCGTTGAAATTGTGGGGAAGGGACTACTGGAATAATTTCCTTCCCCTCTAAGTTTATTACATAGCATATGATACAATCTCATCAAGATGACAGGAGAGAGATCATTGCATTGGCAGAATCAGGCCCATCATTATTTACGCTTGGTATTACATTCATCGGAGATACAAGCTTAACAAAATCTCTGAGTTCTGTAAAGCTGCAATGCTCACTGTACGGCACTTCATACCTGGGAAACGAGGCAAAAATCTCAAATTAGTCATGTTTGGCTGGTATGAACCAGCCATCACATATTCTGAAATTCACGTCAATGTAAACTTCGAGCTACAATCACAGAGAATACGTATTACTATGCCCTATAGAGCTACAATCAAGAATTACCAAATAGGATACTGTAGGGGTGCACTAAATCCTTGTGAAAAAAATTGCCCTATAACTCCGAAATGGATTGTATAGGACTAAAACAAGCATCAGACACGTACTTCGCATTATGCAAAATAGAAGGTGAACAGAACGTTCAGCCGTTTATAATCGCGTAGCCTGCAGCCAAGGAGCCAGAACACTTTCGCAGCATATGAAAAGCCTCACTCTATCCATTAATTGGTCCAGAACATGCAAACACGAGAGGTCTAGATAGTTTTCTAAGGGCTTAATATAGGTAAACAAAGTCAAGAAAATTACAACTTCACCTTATAACCGTACCCTGCTGCCACCTTCTCCCCGGAGACTTCTTCTTTCCTTTACCAAATGACCACCCAGTAGGAGAGAAAGCAACTATGAGACTGAATCGACCCTGATCAATAAGATTCCAAAATATAACAAGTGCCTATCCCACTAAACAAGGTCAGGCTTTGTCACTTCAAAAGAGAAGGCACACATTTTTACAAAAAGTGTGTCAATTAAAATAGTCAAAATGCAAGGTGGTAGCCTGGAGAATTTTTCACAAACATGTGATTTGTGTGTGTGTGAGAGAGAGAGAGAGAGTCAAAATCCTTTTCCAGTTATGCGACTGTGAATCCATGTACTGAAAGAACAGTGCAATAATATTATTCCTTTACCACATATTGATCAGATATGTGCTTTAGACGTTTGAAGCTCGCAAGTGTCCACATTGGCACAACATGAATGTGGCTTTCTTGTTCATTCACTGTAAACCACTGCATATCCCCCTCTGAGAATCCCAAACATCTTAAAATACGCAGTTTTGCTGCGGTGACGTAAACCTTTTTACGGAGCACATGAGCAACCTCTAAGAACAGCCGCTCCTTTCCTAGAAAGAAAATACTCTATGATCATAAATAGATAACTCTATGAAAATTGCATCCAAAAAGTGAGAAGGGGATTGAATTAACCAAATAGTGCAAAAACGTAATCTAATATGAATTTCATGTGAACATATCCAATTTAATGTGTAAGCCTGCTAATGATAAAAAAATTTAAGGATCCGGGGTGCTCTTCGGAAGAGCTTAAGTTTCTTCTTTAAGACCTTATTTATGTGGGCCACGGCTAGAGATTTTAATGGTCCCAATTTCCATGATTTCCTTGTATCTATTTCTAGATCCTAATTAGGCGCATTCTCTTGTATACTTCCTGTACTTGGGTATGCCTATTTTTCGTATTAATTAAATTTCTTTTACTTGTCAAAAAAAAAAAAAAAAGTAGAAGTCTACTATGGAGACCCATAGAGGGGGAGGGGGACAGAGAGAAAGAGACAGAGAGGCATTTGAACTCTACCAATTGTGTAGCTACCGATCAGAAAAAGCGTTTTAGGGTTGAAAGCTTCAGCTTGAATGCAATCAATGACGAACTGAATTACAGCCTCTTGCTTTGGGAAGTCATACTGCAATAAATCATGAGATGACACTAGACTTCGATGAGTATGATTAAAAAGAAATAGATAACAAAATGATGGGGGGTTCCACAGTTTTCTAATCATAAGAGTGTGTGTGTAGTGAAAGTAAAGGAAAAGCTTCCAATGTTGTTATCAACTTTTCTCAGTGCCAAAGGTGAACGAGAACATAAAGTTACAAGAACAAATGTGGAAATGTGCTTGATATAAACTGTCCGTTATGATTAAATCGACTTCAGTTTCTATATTGTTAGGCATTATGTTTAGGGGAAATTATAGGAATACACTGAGGTGTGCTTTTCAATTCAGTTTTACATCAGTGAATATACACAATATATACTCTTAAGAAAATAGAATTCTGATTTTCAAAGCCAATGAATTGGCCTGAGACCAAATAAGGCCCACGTCTATAGCAATGTCATAAACAGTGCAGACTCGAATGAGCCAGGTAGATTCAGCCATCCAAACCTAGTTATTAACTAATTGCATAAATATGCTTGGTTGCTTTGTAAGCTTTTAACCAAGCCAACCTAAAGCCTTACTCTACTAAGAAAAGCCAAAGGATCCAGGTTTGTATAAAGCCCACAACTCCGATAGGATATTGATCCCTTTTTATTTGGAAGAAATCACATAAGACAATTCACCTCAAGTAGACTCACCTGGGGGTTACAGTAAGTAGTGTCAAGGATAAGAGTATGGATAGGACGTGATTGCAAAACAGGCATGCTAGTCATTTCCTGACTAAAGCGAAAATCCCCTGTATGTAGAATAGCCTAATCGCAAAAAAGGAGACCTAATGAGCTTTGAATACAATAGTAGGAAAATAGTAAAAATTAGATATAGAATACTAGGAAGTCAGTTTGAACCACACCTTACCATTGGGTGGTTCAAAAAGTATCATTATGGAACCAGGACAGTGGTTTGCATCCAAGCAGGTCACATCAATACCAGCAATATTGATTTTTTGGTTGAGCTGTAAAATTTGCAATCTGTCCCATGGGATCCCAATCTTCATATTCACAAGCATAGCTGTGATCGAGGAGCAATAAATCTTTCCATGACAGAAGGATCTTGTTAGACCTTGATAATCTGCAGCCCAAAAATAAGAGAAGAAACCCAATGGTATAAAGCAAAAAGCCAAGGCTTACAAAATGACTATCCTTCCCTCTAAATTATTGCAACAACCAGCATTCATTTGGACAATGAAATCTAGAGCACCCCCTGGAAGATCATTATTACATTAAGGCAGCGCAACACAAACAACACATAATAGATATCAATCCTCATGGCCATCCATCAGGGTTTTCTTTACTAGATGCTTCAATATGATATACCATGATGGACCTATAAATTTTTAAAGATGGATCATGTCAAGAGAGTACCAGACACTTAGCTATAATAGCAAGTGGGCACATAGAGTGTTGCCTTACCCTGGCAGATTTCAATTTAACTTTATGGCCTGTCACTCCCCCAATCTTAATGCAAGTAACATGATGCTTCAACAAGAACACTAATATACTATGCAAGGGTATTTAGCATGATGCTTCTGCTTAATCTCTTCTCAGAAAAGTATACGTGCATGAGCTACATAGAAAAAACTGTAATATTTTATATATAACTACAACACAGCCGTTAGAATTTCAGTATTTCACTTAATGGAAAACCAAGCAAGTGCAAAAGAAATATTGTGCTTTTAGAACATGGGTGGAATGACAACTAGTATCGAGGAAAGCTAGCTGAATTCACCATCTAGTTCTTCCCAAGAAAAAAAAAAAAAAATTCCTGTCTAGCTCAATCAATCAAAGAAAAATTCCTTCACCTCAGTCAGCTAAGCAATCTCAGTGTATCAAAGTTGTGGTTCTTGTAAAGATAAAAGACAGAATATAGCAATTAAATCGAATAAAAAACTTGAAGCAACATAACAAAAAGAAGAAATGCTTAGATACACAAAGTTCCATCTACTTTCATTACATGTACAAAAGAAATGAACTTACGGTCCATATGAAAATGAGTGAGAAACCAATGGGAACAGTCTCCTCTAAGATATTGAAAAGCATCCTGCAAATGTTAATCAGAACTTAAAATCTGGTTGTCAAAGAAGACGTGTAAAAGAACTATAACTTATCATAAATATCAAGAAGCAAATGCATAGCAGAAGTGTTACGACAAAAGTCTATAGCCTCAATCAGATACATTGTTCTGAAAAGGTTTGCACACAGAGCCTCTCTCCTAAACACTTTTCTCTCCATACACATGCGAAATATCACGTAGTTGGTGTTACTTTGTTGATGGTGTTTTGTTAATGGCATAAGAATATTGCGGTGATTAGTGTTTTGTTCTCTTTTGTTTGTCACATTGGATGGTTGCAATGGGGTTGTGCAGAAATGTTCTTATTGGTCACAAGACTTTTGGGTTTAAGAGCGAAAACGAGATGTGGTGGAGAATCAAGGAGAGTAGTTGCTGCGTGGTGAAATACATCTCTATTGGTCACGAAGCTCTGGTGTGGTTGGCTTCAATGGTGAGGGAATGTGTTGCTTCAGTGGGATCCTTTGAGTTTCTTAAAACTTGTAGAAAAGGGAACCAAGTGCTTGTGGTGTAGAGGTGCCACAACTACTTTGGCAGGTTCTTCTCTTTATCGGAGTTCTGTCATGAGGAGAAGCGAGGTTTGATCGTGGCTGAAATGGAGCAACAAGTGGGTTTTCTGATGGATAATATACACTGACAAAAGTGGTGCGTTAAGGGGAAGGGGCTTTGCAGATGGGCTTGGGCTTGCGCCGGGGATTGGGCTCTAATGCACTGAAGGGGGGGCTTTAGTTTTACAGACTAGGTTGGGCCGTCAAGGGGAGCTAGGTTGGGCCAAGGAATAGGCCCAAAATGGGTTTGGATGGAAAAGTTTCAGGTTTCGCCCGATATATCAATTCAGGGCCTTAGCCGCTCTCCCATGGCGCCAGCCTGTGACTTGTCGGACCCAATCTCAGCACAGAAAGTTTTACCGGTTGATGACAATCATCTTGGCAGGAGGAAACTGAGCAAGAGGAGTTGATAGAAGAGCTCGATGGAGGGGTTGCTTTTGATGGGGAGATCAAGGGGCCTTCAGTGCAGTCCAACCTTCCAGTGGTGGAAGTACCTTCGAGGGAGCTTGTCCCATGGATGGGTGACCAACTTTTATTGGGTGGAATGGTCGATGGTGGCATCGGGAATACATCAAAGGTGTTGTTTGGTGAGTCGCAGTTAGCTCGCTCTTTAGGGGAAGTGGTTTAGATGGCTTACAAAAGGGTGCTGAAAAAGGTGGTGGAGCTACAGGGGATGTGGGGTCAGACGGCTCTTCAGATGGCTTTCAAATGGTGGTTTGTGAGAATGGGGGCGATAAGAATGAGTTGGGTAGTCCTACCCCACTATGTGCTATTCCACCTAACCCAATCCTTAAATCTTCAAATTAGGTGCTGAAAAAGGTGGCAGAGTTACAGGAGTGTGTGGGGATTTCTTGTAAAGGCTTCGAAGAGAAATTTAAGGCCATTTTAGTTGCTATCAAAGCAGGTAGGTCAATGGCTTTGAAGTCAGCAGCCAAAAAAGATAAATAGCTGAAAAGATTGATATGCTCTATTAATTATGATAACAAGGAGAGTAGTGTTGGGAGGGAAAGGTTGAAGGGGCGGGGGAGTTTATCTTATCAAGCCTAGAATCTTATCGTGGAATCTTAGGGGGATCAATGATGTTAACAAGCGACTTTGCATTCGATCCCTTCTCCGTTGTTGGAAAGTTGATCTTGTTTGTCTTCAAGAGATTAAGCTGAGCCATGTTGACAGAAATATTATTCGAAGTTTATGGGGCATTCGATCCCTTCTCCGTTATTGGAAAGTTGATCTTGTTTGTCTTCAAGAGATTAAGTTGAGCCATGTTGACAGAAATATTATTCGAAGTTTATGGGGTTGTTCTTTTGTGGGGTGGAGTTATTTAGCTTCTTTTGGCGCTTCGAGAGGGGTGTTGTTGATGTGGGATATAAGAGTGGTGGAGCTAGTAGAGCATTGCATTGGGAACTATTTAGTGGTTGGTTCATTCAAGAATATTGAGGATGGGTGGAAGTGGGCTCTTGCGGGAGTGTATGGGCTTAATGCAGATCAAGAAAGAAGCTCTTTGTGGGAGGAACTAGCGGGTTTGTATCATTTATGGGAATTACCTTGGGTCGTGTGTGGTGACTTTAATGTTGTATGCTTTCCTTGTGAGAGGGAGGGGGCTACTTCTTTGACAAGGGCGATGGAAGACTTCTCGGAGCTGATTTTTTATCTTAACTTGATTGATCTTCCTCTGGTTATGGGGTTTTCTCTTTGGAATGAGTTGCATTCTCTAAAAGTTGGGGAGGTCAATGAGTCCTCGTTGAGAAAAATTGAGGTGGTTTCTGAGATAGAAAAGGTTTTGTTGATGGAAGAAATTTCTTGGAGACAAAAATCTAGGATGACGTGGTTAAAGGAGGGCGACAAATGTACTAAGTTCCTTCACAAAATGGCAAATTCCCACAAGAGTAATAATGTGATTGAGGTGATCCAATCCAGTAATACGGTGCACCAATCCCCAGAGGATATTCAAGACCATATTGTGAACTATTATGAAGATCTTCTCAAAGAGATTGCGATGTGGCGTCCTAAATTGGATGGTTTGTTTTTAGTGCAACAAGTTGGTTGGAGAGACCATTTGAGGAAGCCGAAGTGCAGCAAGTGGTGAGTGGTATGTGCAAAGATGAAGCCCCGGGCCTGGATGGATTTTCTTTGGCTTTCTTTCAAGAGTGTTGGGACACAGTGAAGGATGATGTGATGTGGGTTTTTCATGAGTTTCATTTTTGTCACAAGTTTGAGAAATCTCTTAATGCTACTTTCATTGCCCTTGTCCTAAAGATAGTGGGGGCCATTGAGTTGAAAGATTTCCGTCCTACTAGTTTGGTAAGGAGGATATATAAAATCATTTCGAAAATGTTAGCAAATCGTATGAGTTTGGTGATGGATAAAAATAATAATTTCCAAACCTCAAAACGCCTTCGTACGAGGTCGGCAAATTTTGGATTCAGTTTTGATAGCGAATGAGTGTTTGGACAGCCGGTTGAGGGATGGTATTCTGGGAGTCCTTTACAAGTTGGACATGGAAAAGGCCTATTACCACGTGTGTTGGGATATTTTGCTATATATGTTGAGAAGATGTGGCTTTGGAGATAGGTGGTGTGGTTGGGTTAAACATTATGTTTCGACCACTCGATTTTCTGATTTAGTTAATGGCAAACCTTGTGGATTTTTTCAGTGTTCGAGGGGTTTGAGATAAGGGGACCCGTTATCTCATTTTCTCCTTGTTTTAATAATGAAGGCCCTGAGTCACGTGGTGGAGGCTGCTATAAGGGGAGGTTTTCTTGTTGGTTTTTTAGTGGGTAACATTAATAATGGGGCTTTATCCATCTCCCACTTATTGTATGCGGATGACACTTTAATTTTCCTCAATGCTGACAGCAGATAGATTCAAGCTTTAAGGACCGTTCTTTGTGTTTGGAAGCTGTTTCGGGACTTAAGGTGAACCTGGGTAAGTTGGAATTGGTCCTAGTAAGGGGGAGGTGGAGAATATCAACCTTCTAGCAGAATTGTTGGGATGCAAAGTGGCTGCTCTTCCTATGAAATATCTCAAACTTCCTTTGGGAGCTTCTTTCAAAGCAAAAAATATTTGAGATGGTGTTGTAGAGAAGGTAGAAAAAAGGTTGTCAGGTTGGAAGTGGCTCTACCTATCAAAAGGAGGGAGATTAACTCTTATCAAAAGTACAATTTCCAATCTTCCTATGTACTTTCTTTCTTTATTTCCTTTACCGGTGGGGGTGGCTAATTGGATTGAAAAACTATTTAGAGCTTTTTTGTGGGGCAGCAAGCGTGAGAAGAATAAATTTCATCTTCTGAATTGGCAAAAAGTGTGCAGTCCTAAGGAGTTGGGAGGTTTGGGGGTGCATAACTTGATCATTTTTAATAAAGCTCTATTAGGAAAGTGGTTGTGGCGATTCCAATTGGAAGGGGCTTCGTTGTGGAGAATGGTCATGGATCGGAAGTGTGGTTGTGATTGGGGAGGTTGGTGTTCCAAGGAGGGTAGGGGGACTTATGGTGTGAGCCATTGGAAATTTATTAGGAAAGAGTGGAAGGTGTTTGCAAAACACATCAATTTTGAGGTTGGAGAGGGCACAAGAATTAATTTTAGTTTGAAGAATAGTGTGGTGAGAGAGCTCTATTTTCTGTTTTTCCAGGTGTTTTCAGATTGGCTGAAAATCTGCATGCTGCTGTCTCAAATGTGTTGTGTTAAGCCAATAGTACAGTGCATTGGAATATGATTTTTCCAGAAATGCACAGGATTGGGAAGTTGAGGAGATAGCAGGTTTTTTCAGCTTTCTTCATTCCAAGAAGATTGGAGGAAATGGGAGAGATAGAATGTTGTGGAAACATTCGGGGAGTGAAAAATTTTCTGTTAAATCTTTCTATAAGGTGCTGACAGACCATCAGCCCATCGTGTTTCCATGGAAGGGTATTTGGAGAGTTCCCATGCCATCCAAAGTTGCATTTTTTACTTGGACTACAGCTTTAGGAAAGAGTTTGACGGTTAACAATTTAAGAAAACATGGGATGATCGTAATGGAGTGGTGTTACATGTGTAAGAACAATCGTGAATCGATTGACCATCTTTTTCTACATTTCAAGGTGGCGAGGGAGTTATGGGCTGGTATATTTAGTAGAGCTGGGTTGACTTGGGTTATGCCCAAGAGTGTGGTGGAACTCCTAGCATGTTGGAATAGGCATCATCATAGCTCTCAACTGGCAACGACGTGGAGGATGATTCCTTTGTGCTTATTGTGGTGTATATGGATGGAAAGAATGAGAGGTGCTTCAACAAGAAGGAGAGAGCTGCGGGGGAAATATGGAACTTTTTTGTGTTTTCTTTGGTTCAATGGTTTTCTGCTATTGTATTAAAGGGAGAGAATGTTATGAGTTTTTGCTTTCTTTTCAGCTTTCTAGAATGTAATTAGGTGTCTCTTTTGTATACTTCATGTGTACATGGGTTTTGCCTAGTTTCATTCGATCAATAAAGTTTCTTAAATAAAAAAAAAAAAGGTTTGCACACAGGGCATGGAATCACATTAACCCATTACAGTACTAAGTTTCAGTGACTGCAGTGCTAAATATGAGTCGCTGCCCCAATGGCCAAGCCAGCATTTTATGATCAAGTTTTAGAATTCAAATTCATGGGAAAGCATGACCACAGTCTATAGTGAACATCAATTTATTGCATAAGAGGAAGCTCTATGGTGGCAGGGAACTATAAAAACTCACTAAGAGTGACAAATGAAAATTACAGTATCTATAATCAATTCAAGGGCATTTACCACTCGAAATGGTGTTCCTGCTATGCAGCACCACAAGGGAACATCCTTGAGTTTGCCATTTCTGAAAGTATTTTTCGCCACAGCACGTTTAAGGCCAGAATCCGAGCATCTTTTTCCTACCCCTCTCTTCCCCACAGAGGTGTTGACTTTCTTCCCATCAGTCACAGACCCTGGAAAATAATCTGTAATCAACTTATTTACACCTATCTTTTTAGTTTCGTCCACCGATATATCCGAAGCATCATTGTAAATTTGAACTCCATTGGTGCTCTGTCTTTGAGCCTCAGAGTAGGCATGCATATCAGAATGCGTTTCAACAACATTAGCACTTCCTTTTCTATGTTCACTAAGAGCATGCACAATCTTCTTCCTTGGACCCAGTGCAGTGATACCAATACCGAACAGATCCTTAAGTGAAAATGAAAGGAGGGAAAGAATATAAGTACTCAGATAAATTTTGATTCACTAACTAAACAAGTAATAAGACGGAAAAGAACATGATCCAGGAGTGGTTCAAGATATAGAGAGCAGGACTGGGTTTCTAATCACTACATTTTCATTGCTAGAAACATTTACATCCAAACAAAATACATTGTTCAAGGATAGGCTTAACGAGTACACTTCAATTACCACACAAGATATCAGAGTTTTCCAGCAGCATCAATGATCTTTCCATCTGTACAAGGTTGTATTATATCCATATGTACTCATCTTGCTTATAAACTGAATCCCATTTTTTGTTCTAAGAACATTTTGACAGTAATATGGATATAGAAGCATTAACGATCCACAACCAGCAGTGTCAAGAGCTTAATCTGATTGACACAATGTCTACCCTAAGATGAATAGAATCAGTGTGTTAGTAATCAAACAGTTCAGAATGAAGGTCACCTCTTCTGTCAGCCATTGTAAGGTGTCCCAATCAATCTCTTCTCGGGCAAAAATATCCCCATACCTTTCTAAACCTAAACTGCGAACCCACTCAAGAACAGGAGAGATGTCAACAACTGGACGATGAATTTGAGGCTCACTTTCATCAGCAGGAACAGTAATCTGCATAAAACATGCTAAAGTTCGCATTCATTTAAGTAAAAATGGCCTGTCCTAAGAGATCAGAAATGTGTATAATGACAAAATAGATAAGATCTGGGAAGAAGCAAAGGCACAACTAGTAAGACCCGTTTGGATAGTGTTTCATTTCATTTCATGTTATTTCATTATTATAATTTTTTTAAATTTTTACACAAAATATAATAAATAATTTAATTTTTTTAAATCTTAAAATAATAATAATATTAAAAATAATATTATAATAATATTTTATTCAATTTTAAATTTTTATCTAAAACCATATCATCAAACCGCTAATAAGCTTCAGCCAGAGTTTTACTTCGGGAAGAAAAAAAGAGGACAAGAGTTCCAAGAAATAGGAGTTAACCTACTTTCGGGCAGAAGTTACAAATGGCGTTCACTTCCGGCCAATGGAAATGTTAACTACTGTCTCATTGCCCCATTATTTCGCAAGTGAAAGACGGATTATGGGAGTATATTACAATGAAGGACACGGTTACAAAGAAAGAAGAAAATGAAGGGAAAACTCACATCTTGAGCTTGAGCTTCCCCTTTGTCAAGACACTCATTGGAGTGTAGCTGACGTTGTACATTACTCATGCCAGAGATGTCAATTCCACATAGCGGACATCGAATTTGAACAAAAACTCCATCACCATCTAAGCCATTTCTTTCCTGTGGATGAAAGGCTTCGCCATTAACAACATTTCCATCCCCCTCCTCTACATCAGAAAACAACTTGAGCAGCACATCGAGCTCTGGACCCACCTCAAAATCATCATTGACAGCGAAATCCACTCTCGACTTCATTAACCTAGACTCCACTGAATTGCATAAATAACCCTCTCTTGTTTTCAACAATTCCCTTTTAGCATCACAATCCAAAGTACTTGAATCATTGTCTACCTTGATATTTTGACGAGCATCAAGGACAGGAAGCGTGGGATTCTGCAACGGTGGCGTATCGGATTGTGATTCCTTAATGTGGGCCGAGGAGGTGGATTCTGGCACGTTCTCTTTGCCGGAGCGCTTCAGTTTCTTGGATGAGTAGAAGTTGGAATTGGAGGACTTGAGAGGTCTTCGAGAGCTGATGAGAGATCTGCCGGAATGGGTGCTTGTAGTCGTTGTTTGGGCAAGAGGGATCTGGAAGTCGTCGTCGTCGTCATTGTCCGGTGTTGCGAAGGTTTCAGAACGAGATGCCATTGATGCGGCGGCGGTGGCCTTGGAGTAGACAAGATATGGCGCAATGTAGTGAGCGGGTATAGGGACCGCTTTTGAATTTTGGTCCGCGCGGCCAAGGCAGATCGGAATTCAGAAACTCAAAAATATAACTTTGATCTATATTAAAATATAAAAAATGATAAAAAGAATTGTATGTTAATATTAAAATATTAAAATATAACTTTGATCAAAATTCACATGCATACACTTAATACTTTAGTTGCATAAAAAGAGGCTGCCAAGAAGGGTTATACATACATATACCTTTAAACACTTAGCATGCTTTTCATAAAACATCATTTCCTTTCATTCCGTAGAGCGCCATAAAGAGAAATATTTCATTTTCATTTTCATTTCATATCATTTAGAAAACTCTAGAATAACATGAACATAATACTTACCTAAACTCCATGCTACTTTCATATCATGCAATCCATTCATATGCGTGTCAGATGACAACTTAAATGCATACACATAACTTTAGTGTCATTCTCTATCTAGTGCATAAGTAAAGAAACTTAGAATAGAACTACATTTCACTTGAAACACTCTCCTTCTATCCTTGGGCTCTTATGTGCCCTTTACTATGTTAAAACCTTCGGAGATCTACTTACGGTCACTACCTCTTCCAAACTCAACATTGTACTTCGAGTGCTTATCCACTAGAGTGAATCCATGATTCACCTTAGGGTTAAGAAACTAAAACCTTCATCTTATTCTTCTTATTAATCTCATCCCAATGCATGACTCAGACCAACTAAGTCATGCATCCCATCTTAGACAATACACACGTCATTTCCTACATTCAAGCTTACACTTCCTCATCGTCATCATCATTTTCATCCATGCATATCACACGACTCTACGCCAACTCCGAGGCTCAAATATCATGTACCTATGCTTAGGATATATTACCCATTACATATGGTAAATCCATCTGGCACACATATCTCACCAGATACACATATACCTTACCTCCTTATCACTTAAGGTCAACATATAACACATCGATCACCTGCTTGTGTAAACAAGCCCATACTCCAATACCAACTTTCTCTTAACCCGGCTAGCATGATTTTTCATACTACCCATTCCTCTTGGCAGTTCATTCCAACACTTAATACGACAAAACTCATTCATAACTACACCTTACGTCACGTCATATAGCTATAGACTACTCTCAAGCTACACCGTGACCTTGTCACGTAACCTGGCATCCCGCTAAGTCATTTCTACGCCAACTCCTAACTCATCATGAGTACGGTTCCTCGTGTACTCTTTCCAAATCGTGACATCCCATCACGTCCCCGCAACGCCATTCTTATACTAACTCCTCACACATCACAAGCACGACTTCTTGTTTAACCATGTCACTTCGTGACATTCTCCCATCATGCTTCTGTTGCGGCACTCTTACACTATTCTATCACTTCACACATACTCTCAACCATAAGTCAACTACGCGGTGACACCTGTCACCTCAGACTACATGCCACATCATAGCTACTTCAAGACACTATTCCACAGTTCCCGACACTACTCATCACGCTCTACACTTATCAACTACGCAACCATTCTTATCTTCGCGACATGCCACACGGTGTATCGCTTCACCTCATGGAGTACACTCAACGTGTACTCTCTTCACACATGTGACGCCACATAACCACTACGGCATACACGCCATATGATACATCACTCCACCACATGGAGTATACTCCACGTGTGCTCTTCCCATTCAAAGCTACACCACGACAGTACACTCCACATGTACTCTTCCCAATCCACACAACGTCACGTCACCATTATGGCACATACTTCACAACCACACTTCACAGCACCAGCATAATCCACAACACTACACAGCAATTTCCCAACTACGCCTGTAACAGCCCGCTAGAAATTTATTGGTGAAATTTTTATTGACTTTAGGAATCACGTGAAAACCCCATAAGTTTTCACAAACCAACCAATCGTGCAGATTTTAGTCTGTCAACATAGTTAGTGTTACCACTCACTATGGTGTTAGAAATATGAGTTTAATTATTTAAGATAGTTAGAAATATCAAAATGCGTTATGGTCTACACCGTTATGGGTACTTTGGGATTGAATTTCGATAGAAAATTTTTACTATAGGTTAATATAAATATTTAGGATTTTTCAATACTAAATTTATTATGCATTTTTTTAGAGTGAATAGTAACCTCATAAGTGCACGAAGTGTAATTTTTTCAAAATCACAGTATAAAATGTCCAAATTAGGTTAGAGAAGTTTTATTTGGACACTTGGCAAGATTTTAACCACATATAGTGAATAATATTAGACACTTGGAACAAAGAGGAACCATGGGTTGGATTATGAAAGGATCAAAGTGTGAGATCTTGCCACCTAAGCGGAACCCTATTCTTTTTCATCTGATCAACCAATTTTGTGCCAGATCAAAGAGGGTTTCAACCCTAGTGAAACCCTAAATGGTTGGAATCCAATTGAAACTCCAAAATCTTGGTTGAAACCGAAATTCTAAACGGTTTCCCAAACCCTAAAGTTGGCCTACAAACCCTTTTTAATCCGATTTCTAGCATTGTGTTTAATCACTTGATTAAATCACTTCCACATACTATTAATTTCTCAAATTCTTATTATGATATAATTATCTAACCTTTTAAACCTTAGAAATTTGATTGGGTCAAGAAAAATTGGTCTTGGGCTTTATAGCATCTCAAACCCTAACCAAAACCCTTTAAACCCCAAATTGAAGCCTAATTGGTTGAGGCCTACCAAGACCCACGAATTTGGCCACCTTGACAAAGTTTCTTGAATAAGTTTCCTCCCTCACATGGCATACCATCCACTGCCATTGGCTGCATCCAATAGTGCCTTGATGTGAAAGAGAAATCTACCCCATCAACCTCCATATCTCACAGCTACTACAGGCAGTCCTTGCCCCTCTCTATTCTCCACTTTATGTCACATATCCGCCTCCAATCAAGGGTCATTCAAACCCATAAGTTCCCCCTACAGAAGTCTAGAGGCGTACAAGGCACCCTTTCTTTCATTTCATTACTTCTTCACCCTGTTCTTAGAGAGAAACTCAAAAGAGCTCTCTCGAGCAGATTTTTGGGTCTTTTTACGTGGAGATTTTTGACCCCCTGTAAGTACTTTCGCACAATGAATCATCATAAAAATTGTTCGTCTTTGAGTCTAGTTTCACTGGATATCTTATTAGTCTCATTAGAGGCTCATTTGATTGGTAAAAAGTATTTTTAACCATGGAAAGGTCATTCTAAGCGTGAAACTGGAGAATATGTTATGTTTTGGAGTTTTTGACCAAGCTAATAGACGTATCTTGGTCCGAAAATTTTATGTAGTGTTGTTAGCATGTGTTTATGAATTTTAATTGAGTTTTTATTGTATGAGTAAAGTTTTTGATGATATATTTCCTTAGATCTAGAAACTTGAAAACTAGAAGTTGAAAAACAGTTTCTGTTTTGAGAAAGTTTGAATATTTCATGGTTTAATCTTACTTCAAAGGCTTTGATATTTTTATGTTATGATCCTAAGTATTTTATTTGCATGCTAGAATATTATTTTGAAGATATTTAGTATTAGCTCCAAATGTAATATTTTTCTATGCAAGCAGATTTCAGTTAGGCCTAAGATTTGATGTTGTTGAGTTAGATTAATGTTTTATTGAGTTTTAGTCATGTGATTTTAAGTTTGATGGTTGGATCTTCTTTAGGACACATTTTTAAACCATGTGATGTTTTAGTTTAAAAATTACATGTCTTTAAGCCATGGATCAAGAGATTTATCAAAGTTAGTTGAGAGAAAAGTTTCTGTTTTTTGACTAAATGTAAAACTAAAAATTCCAAGTGTTGTTTTGTATTTTTGGTGAATTTTGTTTGATAATTTAAATCATGGTTGATCTAGGATGATGTTATGAATATTTTAGAAGCAAGATTTGATTTTTTTGGAATTCTTGGATATGTTTTTATCAAGGTTAAAATTTGTGATTTAAGGGTTTACTTTTTGTTAAAAAGTTTAGATCTTTTTACAAAACGTTTGGTGTTGATGATTAGCTTTTTCTTAATGGATATTTTAAGTGTGTTTTTAAGCTTAGGATAGAAAGATCTTGTTACAAAATTTTGGTTTAATCATGGGTTTTAAAGATGGATGAAATTGCAACCAAAATCAAGAGAAATGACTTATGAATGTTTTGGCTACAATGAGTTTTCTATAGTTGTGAATGATTTAAAATTTTTCTGAGTTGATATTTAAGTTTAGGACAAAATTTACATTTCTCATGTAAATTTTGGTAATTTTTGGAGTTAGGATGTGAAATCCTTAAGTTAGGAGTAAAATGGTCATTTTTTCACATGTAGAGGGTAAAATGGTAATTAGTTGTCTCTTTTTACATTTCTAAATATTAGTAATTAAATTTCTAACTTTTAGAATACCCTCTTACAGTTTTTCGTGTTTCGCGCTTTATTTTGATAGAACGCGACCATCGAAGTAAGTTAGCTCTTAACTTACTATCAGTTTACTGTGTATGTGTAATGGATAAGGGAACTATAGTTTATGTTCGTATGTTGTTATATATGCCATGTCATTACATATTTATCTGTTACATAAAATTTATTCAGTCACAAATTATTCATCTGTTACACAAGATATTCTATCACATATTGCTATACATTGCAAGTATGTCATGTAAAGTTAAGTATGTCATCTATTACATGTATGTTATATCATGTAGTATTCACTGTTGCAAGTATGTCATGTTATGTATGCTGTTTGCTACATGTTATGAGTTATGTTCAAGTTTATTATGTCTAGGATGCTTACGATGTAATCACTATGATTGTTTGAGCATTCCATTTGTAATTCACACAAGGTACTTCTGGCGAAATTATTTTGATTGTCAGAATCCAGTTCAAGTTCAGTTATGCAGATACTCCAGGCATAATTATTCTGATTGTCAGAGTATTACTAGGTACTCCTAGTGTAATCATTTTGAATGCTAGGGTACGTGATTTAAAATACTCATGATAGAATCATTCTGATTGTCTAAGTATCTCTGATGAAATATGTTGGGCGGAATCATTATGATTGTTCACTATTCTTGATGAAATGATTGGCGGAATCATTTTGATTGTCAGAATTCAAGTCTATGTTCATGTTAAGTAGATAATTTAGTTCAAGTTCAGTTATGCAGATACTCATGGCATAATCATTCTGATTGTTAGGGTATCTCATTTAAAATGCTCATGATGGAATCATTTTAATTGTTTGAGTATCTCTGACGGAATATGTTAGGTGGAATCATTCTGATTGTTCACTATTCCTGACGAAACTACTGGCGGAATCATTTTGTTTATCAGAATTCAAGTCCATGTTCATGTTAAGTAAAGAATTCAAATTCAAGTTCAAATTATGTATGTTCATGTTCATACTATGTTTCAAATCCAAATTATGTTTCAAGTACACGTTCATGTCAAGTTATGTTCACGTTCATGTTATATTCAAGTTCGTGTACATGTTATGTCATGTTCACGTTCATATTCACGTTATGTTTCAAGTTCACGTTTATGTTATGTTATACTTAGGTTCATGTTATGTTCAAGTTCATGTTCAAATTATGTATGTTCACGTTTATGCTATGTTTCAAATCTATGTTATGTTTAAGTTCACGTTCATGCTATGTTGCTAGTCCATGTAATGTTTTAAGTTCACGTACATGTCATGTCAAGCTGAATTTCAATTTCAGTTCAAGTTATGTCATTTATGCCATACTATATGTCAAGTTATGCTATACTTACTTTTGACTTTGATTATACATTCATGTTTTTACTGCTATGCATGCATCATTAACATATATGGAAGTTTTCTGTTAACTTGCTGAGATTTGTAATCAAATCTCACCGTGATAGTCTCAACTACCATTCCCCCCGAATGGTAGACGATGTGTCAAGATCAGAGCAGGGAAGGAATCGATGATCGTTACTTTTCTGCTATTGTGAAACAATAGAAATCAAAGGACTTCATGTAATAGCCTGCCAGAAATTTAGTAGATAAATTTCTTTAGATTTTTGGAATGTCATAAAAATCTTGAAAGGTTTCACGATTCGAGCAAATCACTTAGATTTTATTCTGTTAGCATAGTCAGTTTCTTACCCGTTATGGTGACAAAAATGTTTTTTTATTTATTTGAGATACTTATGAGTATTAGATTGAAAAACAATTTATGATATTGGTCTTAGATGAATATTTAAGATTTTACAGTACAATAATATGTTTTTCAATTTCTGCATGGAACATGTTCAAAAATACCTTTTGACTTAATCGAGGCACTTAAGAGTTAGACTTTGGGAACAAATTGCACCACTAGGTTCGTATGATTATTTTGAATTTTAGTGTAATGATTAATTTTCACCTTTTCCAAAGTGAATAGTACATCCGTGATAACGCCATGTGGCACCCAATTTAGTTGATTTTCAAATGACTGTGTAAATTTTCCAAATCAGTCTAGAGGAGTTTTACTTGGATGATTGACGAGATTTTAGCCACGCTTGGTGAATAGTGTAGGACACTTGGCACTAAGAAGACCATGACATGGATATGTGAAGAAATGGAAGATTATATGTCATGACATGGAAAGGAAGTAGAGGATCATCTAGATGAGGTTGATTAGGCCACGAAGCGACAATGAGGAGCTTGTTACTTCAATCCTCCAGTTTCTAGATAGGATCATGGCTATCTTAGCCAAGTTGTGCGAGTGGCTCAACGAGCTAGCTTAGTAGTTATGCTTTTATTTTTTTTTGAAAACAGAAAATCTCGTTCCATTAATAAGGTAGGACAAACAAATTGACTTAAAAATAAATCATTACAAGTGTTAGTAGAATCCCAGTACACCCCCGTGACTGGCATGGTCTAGTCCAAACAAAGCATCTCTACAGACCTAGTCTAAGAGATAGCACTCCTCTGTATAGTACAGAGGTACTAAAACCCACAAAACAAAGCCTCCATACCCGATTAAATGGGAAATGGAGGAGGAAAGCCTACCAATTCCGCCTACGCGGAGGGGGAGGAAACACCATTCGGACCCAGTCCAAATGGGCACTACATTTATGGATTTTTTTTTCTAGACCTAAAGACAAACAAAAGAAAATACACTAAAACACTGAAAACAGAAACCAGCGCACAAAATATAGGAGAAACCGGTGCACAAAAAATAGAAACGGAAAAGCCAAAACCAAAACGCGGGTGAACAGTACACTGGATTCGTCTATAATGCGTGCGGATACTGTTCACACTGGGGGGAAAACCGCCGAGCCGACTTTGAAGTCCCGGAGTCAGAGGTTCCTCTGAAGCCAAGCGTGGCGTCGGCAACAGTCTCCTGGGTGGTGCGTGATGGCCACGCGCCGTCTGGGTCAAGAACTTCGTCCCGCGCGTGCGGGCTACGCGCCACTCCGATGGACACCGGATTTGGTAGACTTGGAGATCGGTGGCTGGGCGTCCTGCTAGTGAGACGCGTGTAGACGGTCGACGGCCGGATCGACTCGAACCGGCGATCCTCCCTTGCTTGACAAAATCAAAAACCTAAACAAAAACCAAAAAACAGAGAACAAAACGCAGGTAAACTAAACACAGGAGAGGGGGGAGGAGCCGAAGCTCCCTCCCCCTCACGTTTGATTTGTTTTTTGTGTAGTTTTAGGGAGAGGGGCGAGGGTTTTTCCTGAAGAGTCCCAGCTGAGGATTTTAGGGAGAGGGGCGAGGGTTTTTCCTGAGGGTCGAACGTGCAGTCAGCCTAGTATTGATTTCAGTAGTTATGCTTTTAGTACTATACATAAGGAGCACTATCTCCAGTACTTAGTTATGATGCAATTATGACAGACCAGTTTTATATCATTACAATTATCATTTTGTTATGAAGTTATGAATTGTATGATGTTTTGGGATATAGTATCTAGTATAGTAAATGTTAACCAAAGAAAAGTATTCTTCACTGCATATATTGCATATTGTTATATGCATGCTAGGTGCATTGCATTTTTGTATGTCATGAATGGGAGTAGGTAATCTTGTGTTGCATTTCTCGACGCACCAAAGTTTGTTTGATCCCAAGCAGAATCTAAGGGGTGTCACACTTCACTAACGCGGTTCAAGGCAGCATGTTGCTAAGTTTATGGAGTTAGGGAGGTTTGCCCCACACCTCATTTCTATTGAGAGCATGAGACCTAAGCATTTTTAGGATGGATTGCAGACACGAATTAGGACTCAAGTAGCGTGTCTAGAGATTAAGGATGTTCATAAATTGGTACATGTGGCCTTCATAGCTAAGAGAGAATAACGCAATTCGTTGGCCGCACTCATGAGCTTTAAGAGGAGAATGTTTACTGGCAAGGGAAGAAGGAAGGAAGGGGAAAGGATTTTGGGCATGGCAAGAGTCTCACATGCCACCACTTGCCACATGGCATCCATCCATGAGCCCTAGGGATTATAGAAGGATCTAATCATGATAAGGAACATCTAGGGTTTAGGTAATGAGGCTCCACACGCCCCCTCCTTGTCCAAAAACATAGGTTCATTGAACTTAGACCAAAAAAAGGTGGAAGAAGGCTTTACGGTTTTAGCTAGGGCAAGAAATTTTCATTTTTCATCCATTCAAGAAGTGTCTCTTAACATTTCCAAGAGGAGCAATGATGAGGGAAAAAGAAGGGGTGGATTTCGGCCAAGGTAAGAAGCAAGATGCCACATAGCGCCCATGCACAAAGGGACCCTTCAATTTCCACATCAGAAATGATTATGGGCGAGAGAAAGAGTTGGAATTGGGGAAGGTATTAATGGAATCGGCGCCCTACCCACACCGAAGGCACACCAATGATCATTTTGTCCTATTTTCAGATTTTTCTCTCCTCTCCTCTCTCTATCTCGCCTACCTTAGGGAAAGAAGAAAGCCAAGCATTATTTTCCTTCCAACCAAACACCTTCTATGCACAAGCATAGGAAGAAAGATTCAGAAATCACGTTGGAGAGGTTAGAACATTGAGAATTGTCATGTTTCTATCTCTTCTCTTGAACACACATGCACTTGTAAGGGCTTTCGAGTTGAAGAAGGTTCGGCTTGAGAGGAAGTAAGGGATGTGTGTTATGGCCTTGTTGCGGATGTTATGAAATTTATGGGGTATTTGGTTCAACCATGCTTAATCTTATTGAGTGTGGGATTGTCTAGGGTTTTCTCAAAGAACTTGAATCATCAATGGCAAAATAGAAATGAAGGAACCCTTGTAGGGTTAGGTCACTTTTGACCACCACTAGGGTTTCCATGAAAACCTTCCTTATAGTAAGACACAAGTTAGAAATCCTTCCACATCTTCAAGGAACCTTCGGCCATAGAAGTTATGTATACACACTAGTATACTCCTTTCACACACCGCACACTAACGACTATTAGGGTTACAAGGACCAATTAGCACTAAACTATTATGGGTTTTACCAAGTAAAGGGAGTACAAACACCATTCGACCTAGGGTTTTTCCTCAAGGCATGAGTCTATGAGGCTCAAGGCAAGGGAAGGGTCACGAAGTGGGAAAAGAAACCCTAGAACCATTTACGGTTAAACCCTAGAACATGACACACAAGTTTGGTTTGAAGTGTTATTATTTTTGTAGTCTAATGATTGAAATATACACTTTCAGCTTGCTTGATCGTTGGAATAATACTTTTGAAGTTTTGTAAGTTACGCCTGGATAATGTATTCATGTCATGTGTAAACTTTACATTTTGTCGTTCGAATTGGATTATGGAATTGTTGCTTGTCACATGCTAGTTTGTGTCTCATACGTGCATGCTACGCTCAAATGTTGCTTATTGATTCAAACGACATGTTTGGAGTTTTGAAAAATGGTATATGCTTTGTTGAACTTTTACATGTTGTACATAAGTGTATGTTTCGGCATATTCTAATTCTTTCAAGCTATACACGTGATGCACTCTTGATATATGACATAATTACATGACATTGTTGCATGAAAGTTACATGGTCACATGATTTTTGGGTTGTACAGTAAAGAAAATAATTTTTTCTTGACCCCAAATGCTAGGATAGGCGAATAGTCTGATGGAACTCCTTTGTCCTCTCTAGAGTGTTTCAATTGGAATAATAAACCTTGGGTTGATGAAGTACAATCAATGAACTTTAAATGAGTTCTTTTTAAAAGATTTCAGAGAGAAGTAGCACCTAACGCTAGTGGGTACAACACATTGAAAATGCGGTGAAGACGAATTGCGAATTGTTGTATTATATGATCTCAGACGTACTTACACCCATTTGTGAAGAGGGCTGGCAATGTGATGTGGTAACTAGCAGGGAGCCCACGGTGCATAAGGGAACCGTGAGGTGTCCACCCACATTCTTATATGGACTAATGGTTATAAGTGATTAACATGAATTGAAAAATGATATTTGCACATGGTTATTTTGCACTTTGTCACATGACTACACGATCAATGTTTTGAAAATAACACGTACAAGAAAGAGATAAGTTTTTGGTCAAGTTCATGTCCATGCATTCATACTCATAGTTTGCCGATATGTGTTCATATTATTTCCTTGTATGTTATTGGTTTAAATTGCTGAGATTTATTGAAATCTTATTATTGTAGTTTCCACTACCATTATTTTCGGAATGATAGAAGTTGTGACAGGTTTAGGAGAAAACGATGGGGAAATAAAAGAGAGAAGATCCCCCATAAACTAAGGAGCTCCTAAGAGTCTAGAATGCTTTGTAGAGCCAACATTAGTAGAGAGACTAGAGTTAGCCAAGAACTTTATATGCGAAGTACTAAAGCTTTTTAAGGACTTGCAAAATATCATAGAGAAGGATAAGGGAAAATAGGACATTTTCTCAGTTATGTAAACACAGTACAATGATATTTGATGGAAAGGGTTGTAGTTTAAACTCTCATTTTATATTTTGGGATTAATAGTTTTCTTTATTTGGTACCATACTTTAATTGCTTAATCTTACTTAGATTTGAACTTTTTCCGTTGCTACTATTGCATATTGTTAGAAACATGTTAGGTGCATTGCATGTTAATTGTCATGAATGGGAGGTGTGTAACCTTGAATTGCATGTCCCAACACTTCAATCTCTGCCCAATCCCAAGCAAGGTCTAGGAGCGATGGTGATATTAGAGCAATTACGTCTCTAGGTAAACACACAATTGTCCTAGGGAATATGCTACAAAGTTAGGCTTGGATCCTTCAGTTTGTAGGCTTGAATCCTAGTAGCTTTTAGGTTGAAGGTACATGTGCTTATTGACCCAAGATCATAACCAATGTTATCCTGTTTTACGAATAGGACTGATGTGCGTTAACTTTGGATATTTCAAAAAAGAAGGAGCTCATGGCACGTGGGAGATGTTATGAGAATTCTCCAAGATGTAGAGAATGGGAGGAAGGAAATCCTTCACTGAAAGGAGGTCAAGCTATAGCGGAAGCCATTCGCCAGATGACGAAAGTGGTGAGGGAGCAGATGGCCCAAGGCAAAATAATAGACAAGAGCCACCAAGAGGAGAAGGTCGTGGCTATCCATTTAAGAAGAATAACCCATTTGAAGTCCGATGACTATTCTTCATCAACCTAAGGGACTCCACACCATTATTAATTACTCTAGAGTGGATAGAGAGTTTCGATAGGATAATCCCCCATCCTAGCATAGGTGTAGTGGGCTGCGTTGATGTAGAAAAATAAAACAAAAATTCACAAAGAAATCAAACCATGGCCAACGGTTTTGGGTTCCTTCAAAGGTGTCTAGATTTTTTATACTCTTTTGTCTCCTTCTCTTGGTCTGATTTGGGGGTATTAAGACCATCATTTGAAGGATTTTTTAGGTGAGGAAGAGAAACATGAGTGGATGCTAAGCGATCATGCTTGAGCAGAAAATGAAAGAGGTGAAAAGAGAGGTGGTTTAGCCGAGTGGTTCGAGGATGTGCCTCTTTGACTGCCAATTTGTTTAAGTTCCATAAAAGGGGATTAGCCAAGCATAAAAATTATACAATTTGACGCACTCCCAAGGGAAAAAATGAAAAAGGGGGTGGCATGTGGAGGTGAGGTAAAATGGTGCAGAAAATTCTTGAAGAACCAAGGGTACTAAGGTTTGAAGATAAACTCAATTCCTAGGTGAATAGTTGGGTCTTTTGCTTTTGTTTCTTGGAAACATTTTGCCCCTTACTAGGTCTGATTCTTAGGTGATATGATGAGGTATGACTGTGCAGAAAACCATTTGAAAACATGAGGAAGATGTATGGGTTTGGGGCTGGTTTGCTCAAAGAAGCCGATTGGTGGTTGTGTTGGCATTGTCATGGCTTGGTTCTAATTGACATGGGTTGGGTTAAGCCTAACCATCTAGGGTTGTGTAATAGTGATGCAAAACAAGTGCATAAAACAAAAATTATAGATTTGAAATTATGAAGAAAAGGGTTTCAAGAAAACTAGGAAAAATCTTGATGTTTGGGTTACTATCATGAGTGAGACGAATAGTGATCTTAACTCAAGTTAAAAACTTAACCAAGGTTGAATTATAACCTTAGGGGCATTTGTGGTAAGCCTGGGGAGAAAGGAAACTAATGGTACGATGTGGCCCCATTTGGAAGAATGAAATGATAAACAAAGCTTTGGGCTTCCAGGGTTGGGCTTTTGTTGGGCCAAATGTGCAAGTCTTGGTTGTGAGTTTTGGAGTGGGTTATTATATAAATTAGAGCATGGAGGTTATGAGCTCCGTATCATGCCTTTGTTGTCTAATTGACCATCTCCAGTCGATCAACCTCAAGTGCATTTCCTGGTCCTGACACATGATCTACCATTTCGGAGGGAATGGTAGTTGAGACTATCATGGTGAGATTTGATTACAAATCTTAGTAAGTTAGCAAACAACTTAAACTGTTAGTTTAAAGATGCATGCATGACAGTAAAAGCATGAATGCATATCGTGATCTTCAATAAACTTGACGTGACTTGATTGGATGCTCCCAATTCCTCGCTTGGGTTATAATGGAGTCTTGGAGTATCGGGACATACAACACTAGATTACATATCTCGTACATCATAGTTAAAATGCAATGCATTCTAAAAATGCAGCTAGTAGTATACAATAATCGTAGCAGAAAATAAGGGTGAAAATGAACTTATGCTAGAATAACTAAAATCATCTAAGTAATATTGATTAAACCATAAGTTCAAATCATTAGGTAGATTAATCTTAGTACAAAATACCAAGTTTCCAAAAAATCTAAACTAGTTACTTCATGTGCTCTATGGCACGAAGGCCTATATGAAGATAAGATAAAGTCTCCTGTCGACGTCTAGGTTTTCCTCAATCCTCTTGATCTACTGGTCCATTGGGTCCATCTGCATCTTCAACTTCTCTAATTTTGAATGAAATGATAGTGGGTCCACAAAAGGTGAGATTTACTTAAAATCTTAATAATTTAGACAACCAACATGCACAAAGATAGACCATGCATGAAGAATGATAAATATGAAATGCATGCAATGCAAAAAAAAAAAAAATTGTACTTCTCTCCCATTCAAATTTCTTAAGAAGATAGCTTTCTGATGCACATTTTCTCATAGAGAACATAATTTCACTTCTGTCGTAAAAACTTAGTCTTTCATAAGAATCACATAAAAATATGGAATTAACGTAACATATGGCATCATCACAGTTCTCCATATGCACTGTGAGTACAAGCCGATGACCTTAGTACAACTCACGTTGAAACTACGTTATCTATAGACTCATTCTCAATGCATTGGTAATATAATATAACATAACATCCTAAAAATCATAACATGTACACCTACAGGCATTAGGTGTTGCAACATATGACGTCGCTCCAACGTTCTTTAAAAAGAACCCATTCAAAGTCTATTGACTGTTCTTCTTCAACCTAGGGGTTACCACTCCATATTTAATAACTCCAGCATGGACAGAGGAGTTCCACCAGGATACTTCTCTTTCCTAGCCTTGATATGCATGAATGTGGTACATTTCAAAAAATGATAGTTGTATGCAAAATGAATAAAATGGAACATAAGATATGATATTTCATACTCAAAATGACAATTATAAAATGAATGAAGCATTTATCAATAAATCATAAATAATCATCAAAGTGTAAGTTAGAGGCCAACTTACAGACTATTGAAGTTGGAAGTGAGGTAGTGACTATGATAAAAATTGCACGAAGTTAGAATCTATACTATCTTAGGAAAAAAAAAATTCTAGATAAAGGGAAATTATGAAAATACCCCAAACTTCCAAATACTGCTACTAATACAAATGCTTTCCAAACTTAACTAGAATCCATAGTCCACATATCTTGCACGATCTAAGACCGTCTATACCTTAAAAATCAAAAGGATCTTAGCCTATTCATCCTCAATTCATCGCATGCTCTCTAATTGATGCCTACATGAAATTTTGACTATTGATCCTTATAAATGCATGCATGACAAATGTGGCACCCCCAGCCCCGGCTTGGGATTGGACGGTGACTGAAACTCCAGGACATACAACACAAGGTACATACCCCTCATACATGACAGATAGGATGCAATGCACCTATATATACTAGCAATATGCAATAAATATCGCAGCTGAAAATGTAAAGTTCATGAACTAAGTAATGCCTAAAGCAGTTGCGTTGGCAGATGGTACCATAAGACTAAACATAACCCAAACATTGTCTTAATATAACATGATTTTCAAAAGTACCAGATAACAAATATTCATTGTTTCCCAAAATATAAGTACTGAAACTTTTTCCCAAAATAAAGGGATCAACCTCAAAAGGGCTTAAATTATGAGACAAGGAACTTCACTACCACTAAGGTCCCTTTGCTAGTGAGATTCAAGAAAATACCCCTAGTCCTCAAGTGCTCAGGTTCGAGAAGTCCAAAACTAGAGGCAACTTATTTGGCCTCCACAGAGGAATCCTTTACTTGATTTAGGTATTCGGTTACAAAATCCAAATGATCCTTAATCATAAAAGCTCTTTCAGCCTTGGTTTCATCCTCTGTCTTTATTTAGTGCTTCCAAAGGTCCCTAAGTCTTGGGTTGTGAGTTTCAAAAGAGCAGCCATAAAGTCATAGCGGGCCTTTACGTTGAATTCATCTTCCATTAACTCATTTATCATGTCCATGATCTTGGGTACTTATCACAGCTTCTACCATTCCATTTGAGGAATGGTAGTGAAAATACTACAATGAGATTTCAAGACATCTCA